>OX328127.1:46441481-46663981 GCA_946811695.1 Gonocerus acuteangulatus
AAAATGAATAATAAGTAAGGCAGGCACTTTTACGGGGGTTAAAATTTTAATTTAAAAAAAAAAACCCCAATGTACCTAGTTTTTATTTTTTTAATATTAAATGAAGTGCTTTATTCACGCTGCGATTTAATGAGCGTCTTCAATAAACATATTTGAAAATAATTACAAAAGGGCAGACACTTTTGGTTGGTATAATTATCAGAAAACATAAAAATAAATGTTGCCTATGATAGACTGCAGTACACTGCGCGTAACCGTAAGAGTGAATGAGAGCACCGCGCAGTTGTGGTTATTCTCTGCGCTCTCATTGGTTCTTGCTAACATGATCTTGTACAGCTGTTCCGGTTTAAATTGCATCGCGAATATAACTCTTATTTAATATTAGAATAAAAACAATTAGGTTTTTTTTTTGTTTACGTGTTATACCCCTTAAAAGTGTCTGCCATATTTATTATTCATTGTAAAATTGTCTTAATTTTGCATTAAAGATAGTTGGCTTCTGAATAAAACTCTATTTTTGGGCAATACTGTTTTGCATCTTTCCCCTATACGCAGTACCTGGTGTTCCAAGATATGTCCAGGAAACACATACTTACCTTCTTATCTAGAGAACCGTGCTATAATGAACTGCACAAAATTATGAAGTTGCGTTAACTCTGGTGCTACATTATTTAACGCAATAAAATAAGTACTCAGCTGCCGTGACGAAGCACGGGTATTCAGCTAGTAATTTATAAAAGCTTTATTCTGTAAATATAGTGTGCTAGGAGATTATCTAATCGTGGTTTCATGTCATTAGTATGATTATTTGTGTTTTTTCTTCGTTTCTAAATTAGTATTATGATGTAGCAATGTGAAGAATAAGTGCCTATTTGTGTTTTTTCTTCGTTTCTAAATTAGTATTATGATATAGCAATGTGTAGAATAAGTGCCTATTTGTGTTTTTTCTTCGTTTCTAAATTAGTATTATGATATAGCAATGTGAAGAATAAGTGCCTATTTGTGTTTTTTCTTCGTTTCTAAATTAGTATTATGATATAACAATGTGAAGAATAAGTGCCTATTTGATTTGAATCAGATCAGCTGATCATTTTGAGGAGAAGAGGTTATTTGGACAACTATTAGAGGGATGATATTGTGAGGGCGATGTAAGGAAGGCATGTGTGTGCCTGCATATGACTGCCCTCCAAGCATATCTACTTAGCTTCCTATCTCAAAACTCTCTCTCCCCTCTCTTACTCTCACTCTCTCTATCTCTCCCCTCTCCCATTCTCTCTCTTACTCACTCTCTCTCCCCTCTCCCATTCTCTCCCTACTCTATCATTCTCTCTCACTCTCCCTCCTCTCTTCCCCTATCTGTCCTCTCAGACTCTCTCTCTATCTCTCTTCTTTCCACTCTCTCACTACTCTCTCATCTCTCTTGCCCCTCCTCTCTCTATCTCTCGCCTTATTACAGCTCCCGTTTCCCCGCAATTCTCTCTCCGTATATCTCAGGATCTTACTTGTTCTATTTTTATCCCCCCCCCCCCTCATTCTCTCACTCACACTTTTTGTCTTTCTCCCTCTCTCTCTTTTAATCTATCTATCTCTCTCTCCAAAGTCACATGGAGTCCTTTCAGAAATTTACCCTCCATTAGAGAAACAAACTTTCTATCCTCTCTTTTCTTCCCCGCTTCTCTTCAATGCGTCACGTTCGTCTTGTAACATGATATAAGATATCTCAAGATGCCTAAACTTCCTAAACTAAGATACAGAAACCTTCAACGCTAAGAAGAAACTTATCCGAGCAGGATAGTTAAACTCTGTTTTTGATACTTTCCTCATAGAATTATTGTAATTCTAAAACAATTTCTTTCTTCTACTTGGATATGAAAAATGTTTCTGTTTAATTGGTGTCTTAAGGAGGTAAATTGACACCTCAGAAAAAATAGAGGTTATTCTAATCATATAAAGTTCATAATCAAAAATCAAAATCAGTAAATAATAATGGCAATCAACGTTTTTGAGTCAGAAATCAACTCGAAGATTTTGAGCTCAAAATAAAAAGTCCGATTCGCAGGAACTGCGTCATCTTAGCGCGGTTCCGTTCTTATCTCTAGTGTTTATGAAGGCGTAGAATAGAAACAGTTATTACTTTGTTTAGATCAATAGCGAAACAGCTATCCAAATGAAATCTCAAACAAACCAGTCTTGAAAGGTCTTGATTTACAATCTTACCTGTATGGGTCAGCTATACCATAAGTCGGGCAGAAAGGCCTCCGCTCAGAGGCATTTGGAAAGCCTTGGGATCTCTCTCTTTGAACGCTACATTTCTAACAATAAATTGATCTTCTTATTTTACTTAATCTGTTTTATTGTCAAATACATTATCTGACTATAAGCAATTTAAAAATAACAAGGAATAAAAAACAGACAAAAAGAACAGTTCGAATAAGCGAAATCAATTACTTTAAAGTTTTAAGCACTTATTTCTCCGATTGACATCGCCTAATCAAAACTTTCATCAGAATCATTTTTGTAGAGCATTTAGTGAGCTTTCTAATGGTCATCTTCCGTTTCCCAAGATTCTCAACCTTTTTCGAGATATTAAGGAAAGTATACAAAGTTACCAAAACTTTTTATGTATGTTAATAAAATATTTTATTCTAACCCTTCCTAAACTCCAAACGTAACAAAAATGTCAACATATTAGTTTTAATGAATGTAGAACATGCAGAAAATGTTTCAACTGAATCCCATAATTCTAAGTACCAAAATCAAAGAGAAAAAGAACAGTTCGAATAAGCGAAATCAATTACTTTAACGTTTTATGCACTTATTTGTCCGATTGACATCGCCTAATCAAAACTTTCATCAGAACCATTTTTATAGAGCATTTAGTGAGCTTTCTAATGGTCATCTTCCGTTCCCCAAGATTCTCAACCTTTTTCGAGATATTAAGGAAAGTATACAAAGTTACCAAAACTTTTCATGTCTGTTCATAAAATATTTTATTCTAACCCTTCCTTAACTCCAAACGTAACATAACTTTCAACATATTAGTTTTAATGAAATTAGAACATGCAGATAATGTTTCAACTGAATCCCGTGATTCTAAGTACCCAAACCAAAAACGGAATTCAAAAACTATTTTTCCAATTTTCTCGACATCGGTTAAAGCTATCGCCTTGAAAATGGTTTCATTCGTTTTTCTAGCCCAAGAAGCCTATAAAAAGAGTACTTACAAGCTTATGAACTCAAAAACGTAAGCGTTACGATTTTTTCTGCGCGAATTTCGCCCCAAACTCCATCTTCCAGTGGGCGGATTTTGCTGGTTAACGAACTTGACCTTTCAAATTGGACGACAGATTTTTGTACCAAATTTCATCAAAATCGGACCATCAGGGAAGCCAGAAATGAGCGAACAGACAAATATATATATATAAATAAATATATACATATATATATATATATATATATATATATATATATATATATATATATATACAAATTTGAACCACCGTTATTTTCGGTCTCTAGGGGTTCTGAAACGCGAAATTTTCTAGTCGGCACTTCCGGATTGTTTCATTGTATCAACCCTATAAGCGGGGTTCCTCCCTATGGGGGAGGGAGGAACCGCGCTAAAAATAAATACAACTTTTCAGTATCTAATTTTAACACATTTAAATAAACTGATTTAGATAAACTGAAATGTCTGGCGTTAATGACCCCAACGGTTGACACGCCTTAAATTCAACCAATAAAAAACAAAACTGAAATGTGTCATAGATGCTAAGTTATTTCATATGTTATTACTTGTAGCAGCCGCTTACCACTCAATCCTTTAGTTATGCGTTTCCCAACCTGTAGGACACGAACCATTGTATGCAAGTTGCTGGATTGTGGTACGCAAAAATAAGCAATAACGGCGGACATTAAAATTATAATTCTTAAAAATATCATAGAATCAATTTTTTCCTACTATTTATCAATAATTTTTTTAAGCTCTTTTAAATTAAGCTTTACTATTGTTCATTTTTTTGCTGCGCGGTTTACGCGTGACGACTAATTGTTCGTGATATCCATTTTGTTCAGTAAAATTCATGGAACCCTGTTTTAAAACCTTTTTTTTTGCTGCGTGACATTTAGGCGCTTATTTTTTATTCTTTTCGTTATTTATTTTATTTTATTTTTTACAGCGCACCGACATCCATGGAGCAGCCGGGAATTTTCGCAACTGGCCTGAAAGGAGAAGCATCCCTACCGCAGGTGGGACTCGAATCTATTATCTCCCTCATGAGAATCTAAGGCGTTAGACACTAGACCCTAAGAAGACCCCTTAGACACTTATTAATATAATGTGACTGATTATGTGAAGTAAATACATGGTATTCGAATTAACAAATTACTCCACAAATACAATCATCAAAATAAATTAAACCGGCTAAATAGACAGATTTTACTGGTTACCGAACCCAACCAATTGTTTTGTAATGTGAATACAGACGCCTTATCATACTTTCTTGGCGAATAAACGAAAATAATGGTAACTATCGTTGTAGAACACACTCAAGTATGCAGCGTATACATTTTTCCAGTTATCATTTTGCCTCCCTCTTTTACGATGCAAATTCTTAGCTGTTTTAAGTGATAGTATCATGAAAAAATATTATTCGGCGTGCTCTAAAGTAGGTAATGGTGAACTGAAGTGGATTTGATGACAAATATCTGTTTGAAAATGAAGCCACTAAACCACTACCCGCAAAGCCATTCGGAAGGGAAGGCTGTCCACAATAGCTGTTATGCAAGAGCTGTTACGCTCTGTCGACCCATCATCGATTACTGTTTTTGTGGCCCACGATATTTCTCTGTGGTCAATCCATCCTTTCCGTATTCCACCATGATTTCATTACTCATATAGAATTATTTTTAGCGTGTTTCTAAGGAATTGAGGTCTTACTATTACTCCTCAATGTAACAGGCAGGCATATATCGACGACACAAATGCAAAGTATCGAATGTTTATTTTTTATTTATTTATCCAATGCCCGTCAGTGACGGTTGAGCCATTTGACGCCGAGCCTCCCAGTATCGCGTCGTGAGGTCAGGAAGATGGATCAGTTTGGGGCAGACGAGGAGGTGACTTCCCACCATCCTTCCGCACGGATGGTGTGAAAAAAACGAATTTATGATTTTCAATCTATACTGATTGCTGTTTAGACTGATGTGGGGAAAACTCCATGAGGAGAGTAACCACTGTCAAAAGGTCGAATCTGCCGACTATTTGAATGTCTAATAGCAAAGTAATGAATAAAAGTTTTTTCAACTGGAAAGAGGTTATTTTCACATTCGATACTTTGCATTTGTATCGACGATATGTATGTATCGACCTTTATGCAGTGCTCGTTTCCGCAACTTTTGGATTTCATGATATTCTCCTTTGATATATATATATATATATATATATATATATATATACAGGGTGTTCGGAATTCGATGCCACCCCTCTTTTTCCACAGTTATTGGAATTTCGAAACGAAACTCTCAGGGTTTTAAATGCTTCAAATAAAGTTTCTTTTCGGGTTATAGTCGGCTCTCTAACCTTCTCCAGTACTTCTCCAGCTACCATATCTTTAGAATTTCGAATAGAATGACATACTTTTATGACTGATCCTTGTAGTAAATCAAATTCTAAAACAAGTTTACATCGGTAAATTTTTCAATTTGATGCATCCTTTAGCCGTAAAAAGTCAAAAACCTGTCTCGAAGGTGTATGCTTCAAAAGGCTCATCTAAATCTTTCACGATAAGCTTCATTATTAAGACAGTACAGATATTCCCAGTCAGATATAAAATAATCACATTTTTCAGGTTTGTCCATCTAGATTTCCATTTTGCACCACTGTGTGCTGTCGCAAAATTTCCTAATGATTCAGCATTCTTCTGTAACCCTTGTTCGTATTATGAAATCTTGAAATATTGCATTTAGCCGAAATCTTTTCTAAATAATAATATTGGCCTGCAGGGTGGCGTCTATTTTCATCTCATAAATGAGTCTACCACAAAAGCCATTCGATAAATTTCAGAGTGACTCCGTGTACGTGGTAAAGTATTAGGAGTAGAGCGGGTTAAGTTGGGTAAACTGGAGGGTGAATTAGGCAGGGGAAGGGGGTAGGAGGTGCTATACAGGGGCATAAAATATACAGGGATCGCCCACTGCGGAACTCTCTCTCTCTCTCTCTCTCTCTCTCTCTCTCTCTCTCTCTCTCTCTCTCTCTCTCTCTCTCTCTCTTTCTTTTTCAAGTTCCCTTTCTCCCTATTTCTTTACTTCTATTACTTACCCTCTTTCCCTCTCATCTCTTATAACCTTCTTTCACGCTCATAATTTCTCATTCTCTCTCTCTCTCTCTCTCTCTCTCTCTCTCTCTCTCTCTCTCTCTCTCTCTCTCTCTCTCTCTCTCTCTCTCTCTCTCTCTCTCCCATCCACCTAGCCTTTTCGCCCTTCTTTTCTCCTATTTTTTGTCTCATCTTACTTTTACTTTGTACACTGAAACTCCTGTGTTGGATTTTCGTTCTAAGCTTTTTCTTTTAGTTCTTATTTTTGTTATTATTTAAACCCTCTTTTAGCACTTTCCTCCGAAGGAAAGTAGCTATTGAGGTTGGACTCATGACGGAATTTTTGAAAAATTTCTTCAAATCTTTATCGATCCTACCTAGTAGAGAGCGAAAATGACCCCCGTTAAAATTTATATATATCTATATATATATATATATATATGCATATATATATGTGTCTGTTAACACGATAGCGGCCAGAGTTTTTGTTTTTTCGTCACGAAACTTGGTATATAGCATTCAATTAGCAAACGATTGAACGAGTTCGTTAACCAACAAAATCGGTCCACCGGAAGGGGGGGTTTACCCCGAACCCAAAACACTAATTTGACCATTTCAGCCGTAATATTTGTTATATTTCAACGAAACTTGGTATTCGTAGTGGTAATATAGAGAGAAAAGTGAGATATAAAAATGAACTAAATCGGTTCATAAGGAGGGGGGGTTTACTCCGGACCGACAATACCAATTCGCCACTACCAGCCGTGATTTTTAGTGTATTTCGATGAAACTCGGTATTCATAGTGGTAATCCACAGGTAAATAACTGTTGTAAAAATAAACTAAATAGGTTCATTAGGAGGGGGGGGGGGGGTTTACTCCGGACCCACAATACCAATTCGCCACTACCAGCCGTGATTTTTGGTATATTTCGACGAAACTCTGTATTCGTAGTGGTAATCTACAGGTAAATATGTGTTGTAAAAATAAACTAAATCGGTTCATTAGAAGGGGGGGTTTACTCTTGACCCAAATTACTAATATACTCATACTGGTCGTAATTTCTGCTGTATAGTAACGAAACGCGGTATACTTCGTGGGTAACTCATTAGAAAGAAGTGTTGTAAAAATGAGCTGAATCGGTCAATCGGAAAGGGGGGTTTACTTTCTAATATATTTCAATAGATAAGCCAGCCAGACATCCGGTGTATCCGGTTCCTGCGTTAGATCAAAATACGATAATACGAGGTTTTTTGTATTTATTACGTAGTGTAGTAGGTACCATGTGTAAACATAACTCTGGAAGGAAATTAATAATTTATCAGTTACTCATTACAAAATTAAAAGAGAACTATTCATGTTTTTATTTTATTTATGTAGGATATTTTAAGCAAATTGTTCTGGAAAGCAGTCTACGCTACCCAAATTCTGAGGAAAGTGCTTAGTTATGCAGCTCCTGCGTGACGGACTTTTTAAAAACCCGTATGAATTATTAATATAATTAATATTAAGGTATGGAAAACTTTAATCAGAACCTATTATACTTTAAAACCGACGATTAGACGTCAGCCCAGCATTTGTCGACTAGTATGCAAACCATGGCTATTAAAAGCGTTTAATTTATACTATTTGTTACATGTTAATATCTATCATGAGGTTCAAGAAATTTAATTAAGAGAAGGTTTTTACGAATGCAGTGTTCCTAATCCAATCAGTTGATTTGCAGCGCAGCACCCTGCGATTTTAGTCGGATATGGGATACAAAGAAGATAATATTTTGGAAGTCCCTTTAGCAGAAGGAGATATTTTCGGGCGGTTTATGTAGTGTCATTGTCTGGGCGAGAAGTGATGTATGGTGACATTAGAACACAAAAAATGCTCGGCAGCATTCTTGTCGTTTGATTAGTTGATATTCTGGTAAAGAAAGTCCTTAAGAATTCATTAATTGTATTAACTGACATGGGAAGTTTTTAGATTATCGGATATTTTTTTAAGTATTTAAAAATAGGTTTGGAAATCGAGGTATATTGAACGTAGACGTAAGAAAGCTTAGTAAATTACTTAGAAAAACGCATCTGTAGTAATTTTTTATTGGGTTATCTTAGTGGGAGAAATAAGTGCTTAAAACTACGTAAGTGTTGATTTCGTTGCTTTGGGTCCTTGGTGTTTGTTTTTCACAGCTTTTCATTGCTTAGTGTTTATTTTATTGCATTTATTAGTCAAATTAATTTTCTATTAAAACAGGACCTTTAAAACAAGATTTTTTGTAATGGAGTATTCCGAAGGGACGTTGAAGATGCGGAAAGTGAAATTTCCACTACTGCAGGTATTTAATGGCGTCTAAAATCCCAGTTTTATTCAAGATTCAATTTGAGTTAACATTTTGTAAAAGATAGTACCTATGTATATTTAAAATTACACTAGGGATAAAAAAAATAGTCGGTCTTTCTTTATTTTCTAAGAGCTGATTAAATTTTGCATAATTATTTGACAAAAATAGTAAGATTATTTGTCAAGTATAATATAAGAACCTACTATATATTTGTCAAATACCACTCACTCACACACTCACTGACCTAACACTCGCTAAGAAAGGATTTTTTGATATTCAATTTTTTAAGTATTTTTAGAGGGGTTTAAATAGTTACAAGGGTACAGCAGGCAAGCCTAGGCAGCTTGCGTTGCTAGGTCGATAACAGATCAGCTGTTACCGTACTGTATCTATTTCTTAGTATTATTTTTCTTTGAGCTTAATTTCAATTATGGCAGACCTTGAATTACTAGAAATAAACTGTGATTTTGTCCCTCCATTTGATTTTGTCCCCTTATTCATAGTGTTTACGTTATACCTGGTGATGGTAACTGCTGTTACTGCCAGCTTTATTAGCTGGCCGTTAGCTCTTTCTTGACAGTGGTCCGGAGCGCCCCAAATTTCAAGAAACTTATACTTTGATTACTTATCAATTAATGAATAACTGATAGTATGACGGGAACAATGCTATAATAAACTGCACAAAATTATGTAGTAGCGTTAATTATGACGATATATTATTTAACGCAATAAAATAACTACTTATCTGCCGTGACGAAGCACGGGTATTCAGCTAGTTTGATATACATAAAAGACAACACAGATTCATGCATGTATAAAAGTACAGTTATATATATATATATATATATATATATATATATATATATATATATATATATATAAAAATATAAATAAGATAAAGAGAAGATATAAAAGAATATGAAAGTTAGTGGTATAAAAGTGAGAGCTGGGCAGAAGTTAAGTTGAACTCTTTATATATTCATCGAGGGACTGATAAAATATTTACCTTACCTCTTATCCCTCTCTCTTTCTCCCATTCTCTAAAGCCTTATCTCTTTCTCTAAAGTCTTTTCTCTCTCGCTCTCTCTCTATTTTATTCACTAAAACCTTCTCTTGATTTCTCTCTGTATTTCCCCTTCCTCCTAGTTTTATACTCTTTGTTTCATTATTTCTCTTTCTCTACTTCCACTTTATTTCTCCATCACTACCTTTTCCTCACTCTTTGTCTCTTTTTGTTTGTACCTTTCTTTTAATCAGACCAAAACAGGGTCTGGTAAAAGGAAGTCAATGCTTTTATATATTTTAATGCATCTATGTTTCTATACATTCGAACTTTCATACAGACAAACACACACACATATGTGTATATATATATATATATATATATATATATATATATATATATATATATTCCTTGTATCTTTTTTTATTTCTTTCGGGGTTGAGATTACCTGGAGTATTTGAGTTTAAATCCCGGGTGCACACTAAAGAATTTTATCTTCTAGTCTCGTCGTTCGAGGGTTGGATTCGTGATCCCAGATCGTCTAGGCTCACTCAGCTTTATTAATGGGTACCAGCAAAGGCAAACAATCAGGTGGCCGGAGCATAGTACTGACCACACTATCTCCTTAGTGTGCCGTATGATCACAGGAATAATGCAAATAAAGGAGTTCATCACTTTCGTAGCGCGACCACCATCATGCAATAAATAAATGAAAAAAAAAACAATCATATGGAAATTCATCATAATTTTATTTCCATTAAAATGACTTTTAATGTTATTACATACAATGTCCAACTTCATAAAACCTAAAACGCAGTTTCCAAATCTCCAGGTGAGATTTGGAAAGCTTAGAAAGGATACTCCTACTTTTTCGCCAAAAACGAAGACGTACAAAACTAAAAGGACTCTTATCTTCCACTGAGATGGTCCAAACGACTTTTATGGTTTGTACTATTTCGTAGGAAATTTATTAGGCTTTTGGAGTTTAAAGAACGTTATAGTATATATGATTTCAAAATATTTTACTAAAAAAGTCTAAATATATGAAAAGTCCAAAAGTGTTTATATATTTTTTTTCAGTTTCCCTGGGCTTCGATGAAAGATAATACCTATTATTAGAAACAGTAAGGCAATTCTTATTCAAAAAACTAAAAAAAAATAAATAAATAAATAAAATACATTATAAATCTTCATAGGAAGGAACTAACAACAAAACAAATCTTTAGAATTCTACTTGTACGGGTGTAGATTCACAAAATGAACAACCAGATTCGTGCCTTAAAACGTGGAACTAAACACTCCTAGACAATCCTAATTAAACATACCGTAACATCAAATATGGACAGAAGCCCATACAGTCAAATGAGACACATATATGCAGCTGACCCAAGCCACTGGCAAAGGGCTGAATAAATGGACAACAACTTCAACATTAAAACTCTTCAACAACTACCGATGAACCAGTGTTTATTTTTTATAAATAATATATTTCTTTTTCTGCCTGTTTTGTGACAAAATAAAAACACAATGATTAGGAGGTTAGTAAGGCATCCAAAGACGTCAGAAGAAATTTCCTATAATGTTCCATTATTTAAAAACATTACGAATGATTTGCGGCTTTGAAAAATAGCAATAAGTATGAATAAAATAATAAATAATAGACATTTTATACGATATGATTTCGGAAATGTATTTAGGATCTTATATCTAGGAATAAAATGTTGATTGTAGAACAAAACAACCAACCAAAGTTAGTTTAAATCAGTGTAATACTGTTCGCATAAAACTTTTGCAATTGAGGTTTCAGTGAAAAAGTAATATTTCTCAAATGATCGCGAAATCCCAACGAAATTCTTTTATATATTTGAAACTTCTTTTTTTTCTTCTTTTTTTTTTAAATTTAGACACTGAAGCTTTTAAAAACTATTAACATATTGAAAATACATCAATTTATTTGCTTGAAAGTTCGCGGAGGTATCTACATGTATGTAAGCAAAAACAAAAAAACAAAATGCTAATAAATTTTAATCAGTAAAAACATATTATAAAGCATTTCCTGGAGGCCCGGTGGCGTGAGCACTTAACACTCCGTGCCAAAGGTCGTGGGTTCGATTCCCACTATGGGGTGGTGGCCTTTCTCTAGAAAAAAGAAAAGGCATCAGCGCTGTCCTGGCTACAGAAGGGTGGTAACCTATAGATAACCAATCCCAATATTCTTAGTTCATGATAATGGACGTTAAAATTTTCAATAAGTAAATAAATCATATTTTCATCATATAAATTTTGCAAGAATTTGTAAAAAGTTTTTCTATAAAACCTCAATTGTGGAAGTATTGTTCAAAAACTATCAAATTTATTAAAACTAAATTTATTGGGTTGTCATATTATATAATCAACATAATCTCGTTGAATGAAGGACCTAAATGATTTTTAAGTCGTTGAAAAAATGCTGTGAAAAATCTCTGAACAACGAAACATTACAGAAAATTTTATTTGACGTCTTGGGAATGTCTCTCTTGTGAATATTTTCGGAGTTATGAGAGAAATAAGTATAAACGACTATGTAATTTTTCGATTTGGTTTTTAGCATAAACATGCTTTATTTACATAAAAAAATAAGTCTCCGGGAAATTTCCATGTTACGCATACCTAAATTAGTGTTATTTTATCTCTTCCGAAGATATTTCGAAAAAAATTGACGTCGCCCCCATCAACATCCAAGCATTACTTAATGTTTGCAGATGAAGGAGAGAAAATTCGAGATATGTAGGCGGGACTAAGTGGGGAATCTCTACTCCAGAGTAGTATTCAGTGCCTATTGGATTATATTGTCATAAGTTCAGAGGTTAAGTAGTAAAAAAATGGAAACCTGATGAAATCATATGCGGAGCTGATCATTTGTTGGGCTTTCCCTAGTTTCAACCCGCACGACATAAAGTTTCTGAGCGATAGTATCACGTAGCGCCGTACATTGGTTGAGGATGCAGGACTGCCCTTCTCCTCTTCGATTCCCTCAATCCAGTTAAAACTAACATTTATTCATATCTTATTAGCTGTAAAATAAGGAACAAGTATTCTTCTTCCATTTTATGGATGTATCTAATAGTAAAAAAAAAACAAAAAAAAACACGATTTCTGAAATACAATACAATTATAAAGCTGTTTTTTTTTAGTTAATTATTTTAATGCCAAAAACTAGTATTTCCCTGAATGTTTATTATTACTCACAGTAAAAAAAACAACATTTTTTGCCAAGGTGGACAAAGCCTATTATGTTGCTAAGATGCTTGTAATAGAACTAATTTTTTCTTAGTTTAATTAGAGTACAAAAATACCAGCTTCCTGAGTTTTGGTCCCAGAATAGTTTTACCTAAAAGCACATGTATTGAAGTTGTAATCCTATGAATAAGCAATGTGAAATACCAGTTATTTTAAATAGAGCTTTGTTCAAACATGAATCCATTATCTAATAAGATAAGAGGATGAGTAACCAACCTCCATTATCTGATCTTTGGCGAATTATCTACGGTTAATACTTCATATTATATTTTATCTCATCGCTGAACCTGAAACAGCCGACTGAATAGCTTTGTGTTTCTGAACCCATAGATCACCCCCATATATACCTATATATAAATATATATATATATATATATATATATATATATATATATATATATATACTCGCTCTCTAGCTGGGGATCGTTTTAATTATATTTAGTACAAAAATGCTTTTGCCAATTTCGTGAACCGATAGAAACCTTCCACTGGAACACATATTTTAAGGCAAAATTCGCACTAACAAACTCTTAACGCATACATTTTCATATTACTAGGATTCCTGAGTACACATTTTTTCATTTAAGTAATAGGACCTTTAACTATGATTTTCGGGTATATTCTTATATATCTCAAAGCTGATTGAGAAATCCTAGTAAATTTAAAGCATCTATCACATAGCTTAATTAATTTTCTAAAAATACGGTATCTTTGCGATTTTTGATAGAGCGATCTTATTTTGGAGAAATCAATGCATCCTGTTCCCTGTGGCGTCTGAGATCTTGCCTCACTTTGACGTTCAATTCTAAGCTTTTCCAAAAGACAGTAGGAATAAGAACGGCAATGCGCTAAGATGACGTAGTTCCTGAAAATAGGACATTTTAAATGTTTGGCCTGTTATTAAAAGAGTCCCAATTATTAATTATCTGTAATATTGCCAGGGAGGTACTGTTCAACAACTGCCCCTTAAAGCAGTGCTTACAGAGAACGTATCCAGAACGTTTAGGTGAGCAATTATTACTAATAAGTGAAGCAATTATTTATTTCTTTATTATTTAATAAGTTGTAGCGGCTAGGCGATTCAACTTTTAAAAAATATTAAATGAACCTGTATAAAATAATATAAAAATATCAAATTTGTTTCATGTCAACTAGTCTAGAGTGTATGGTATTAGTATAGGTTTTGTTACAATTGTTTGTCAATAAGGTTTTAGTATTGAATTTTATTCTAATTTTAGTGAAGCAATTAGAAAGAGGATTCAAGCAAACCATGAAAATAAATTTATGGAAAGCCATTACATCAAACAACAGTTCCTTCGTTAATATTCCTGAGTTAAATATGTCTTCTGAACGTGTTAGTTCTTCTTTTTTCTCTTCCGCAGATCATAAAGACAAATATATGGTTATAACTACAATTTATTTCTTTTATTATTTATAAACTTATTCTTATACCGATATAGTTAATAACAAATTAATATTTAATGATTATGTACACTGTTTATCTATTATTTATTTACATCATGTATCTCAATTCCAGAAAAGTTATAAGTATTAATCCTAATTTTATATTATACTAGCTGTTACCCGGCGTGCCATGCTACACCTACTTTCTGCATCTAGTAGCTGGTAGACGATTTTAACTCAGCCTATGACACTTCCCAGATCAAGACCTACCTTCGTGCCAAGTTTGGTCAAAATCGGTCAAACGGTGTGGATTTGTATAAGGAACAAACATACAGGCAGACAGCTGGTAGACGATTTTGACTTAGCCTACGACACTTCCCGGATCAAGATCTACCTGTGTGCCAAGTTTGGTTAAAATCGGTCGAACGGTGTGGATTTGTATAAGGAACAAACATACAGACAGACAGCTGGTAGACGATTTCGACTTAGCCTACGACACTCCCCGTGTCAAGATCTACCTGTGTGCCAAGTTTGGTCAAAATCGCTTGAACGGTGTGGATTTGCATAAGGACCAAACATAAAGACAGACAGCTGGTAAACGTTTCTGACCTTGCCTACGAAACACCCCGGATCAAGACCTACCAGTGTGCCAAGTTTGCTCAAGTTCGGACAAACGGCATGGATCTGTATAAGGAACAAACAGACAAACAGACAGACACGTGATTTTTATATGTATAGATACACAACAACACACAAAAAATAATAATGAAAACAATTTTTCTCTCTCTTTTGTTTAGTGTTTTTTAAACTTTCATTATATAAATTATGTTATTATTATTACTGCTGTTACTCATATAATTAACTAAAAGCTTAGTTGTTTTTAAATGCTTATAAGCCTTTAATATGTACCTACACTATGAACAATATTATAGTTAGCAAAGATAATAATTAATTATAATAGTAACTGTTTTTCATTCAAGCTATTCCCTTTCCTTGCAGTTGAAATGTTAACGTAATTAGAGAAATAAAAAAAAAAATAAACAGTGAAAACAAAAACAAAACAAAAAAAAATGAATGAATTAGTTTTTTATTGAGAGTTCTCAACGAGGTGATATGCTCTTTAAGCCAGTGTGCGAACAAAGCTAATCTTTATACAGAACCATAAAATGAATAAATAATAAAGAGGGGAAGTATGGTTGCCATTAATTCTAGTTTATTGCTATTTTTATATTTAGTATTAAAAACTGACAAAAACAAAACATTCAATATGCAACAGTAATTGAAACATATAACTGACTGTCAATGATGACGTAGCTTGGGCATTCCTTAAGATATTTTTGAACATTTTGAAGATGGCAGCCATCACATTGACAACCCTTACCCATGTCTATTATATATTAAAATTTTAAATCAATATATATATATATATATATATATATATATATATATATATATATATATATATTCGCCAAAGCGGTATGCATTAAACATCAACGGAGGGCACTTTTGGATTCTTTTTGCTGAGGAAGTCAATTATGGAACTTGTTAACCATCAAAACAGTGAGTAATTTAAGGCGCTAAACTGATTAACATTTGGAAAATGAATCATTATCTACGTTACAAAAAGTACTTGATGTAGATAATCAGAGAAATGATATCATTGCCTTAGAAACAGCAAAGTAATCTGTGTGAAATAACAAGATGAGTTGTATTTACAAATCTATTTGCTGCTTATTTACAACCGAAATACTAAGGGGGAGAGCGGAAAGAACATTAAGTGTCAAGATGAGAGAATAAGAGAGCCTGTGTAAGAGAAAGATGCTAATGAGAGAGAGAAATAAGATGTGTAGGTAGAGATAGAGCACGGAAGAGGGGTGGTATTTCAAGCCATCTACCCCTAACCTAACCCAGCCGCCTCAACGCTCCCTCCCTTACCAGATAACTGGGTCAGCCCAAACTCCTTTTTATACAACTAGTATTCTTTCTACTCCCACTCTTATACCATCTCCTTTAATCATTTTGACATTGTGGGCCATTCTTTTTCTTCGCGCTGGTCAATTTATTCAACGGTTTCTACCCTATTAAAACTCCTTAGGAAATGTGGAGATAATTACAATAATTTCTTAGAAAAAAAAAACTATTTCCTCCTGTTTCGAGGTCATAATGCTACTAGACCGTAATGGCAATAGAAACCAGTTGTATGGGCCTATATAACGGGGGGCTGCACCCCCCCCCCCCCCCCTCGAAAACCTTGATTTGATTTGATGGTAAAAACTTGTCGTAAACCCCTTAAAAATAAATTAAAGAAGATCTCTTGGTTCATAAATTTTTTTTTATTTTACGTGTAATAGCGACTTAGTTGCCTATAACTATTCCAAGCTCTAAATTTTTAGTATTCCATACCCCGGAAATGGTTTCAGCCCCCCCGAAATTTTCCGAAACCCCACCCGAAATTATTTTCTATATACGCCCATGTCCAGTTGTGGAGTAATGCACTTAATGACTCTAAAGTAGGATCTTCCATTGGAAATTATTCTTTCAAAATTACAAATTAATTTTGAAAACCCCCACATTTAACATCTTCATAAATAAATAAATGAAGGCATTATTTTGATGTATTTTTGTCCTCTTTTATAGAAGCTTCTTAAAATATAGAGCTTAAGTTTACTCTACAAAATGAAAAAATATTGCACTTACATTCGAATCGTTTCTATTCGAAAAAAATGGTTTTTTTTTTCAACGCCCGTAAACCATTAAAGTTATAATAAATTATTTATTTATTTTTTTAATTTTTAGGTCTCATTTTTTATTATATTCATATTAGAAAATTACCCTGCTCTTGTTGAGCTTGATAAATAAATAAATAATTAGCCCGTAATATTCGTCGTTATTATAAGTAACGAATTTATTAGATAAACATAAACCTGGAAAAAGGTAATCATTACCGTCAAAAGACGAGGTTAATTACTTTATATTTAAACGACTTATAGACCCTTGCCTCAGTTTGAATATTCAATAAGGCAGATTTATTAAGCCAGTTCTCTGTTACTTTATTCATTTACTTTTAATAACCGCTTCATGATAAGAAGTCCTCAGCAGGGCATTGTGGCCATGGGAAGAAGGAAGATCAAAGGTATAACTCTGAATGGAAGCGGCCTAAGAGGGAGTTTTGTTTGAAGGGGAACCAATCATGGAGGCGATGGAGGGGGGGAGACGAAGCAATTTACTTTGCGGTTCTGGAACAGTCTCAATCAGCCCCCCCGTCCCCAATATACCCCCCCCCTTCCTAGAGGCCGCAATTTAATCATCAGATGTAAATCCTCATTATTCTCAATATGCCCTTTAACATTTATTCGCACTTTAAAAGCTGTATTTTCTTTTTTTTTTGTTTTGTATTTAAAAAAAAGAGTGCACCCTACTTCTAGTGAAACAACTAACGAAAAATACACTACTAATAGAGACAAAGTAATAGTTTTTTTAGATTTTATAATTAAAAATTAGCTCAAATTACTAGTAGAGAAAAAAACGCAAAAGTGTATATTTTTTTTTTGTTCATATCTTTTAAAAACATCACACCAGAGGATAATATCAAATGAAACTTAAATTCTTAAAAAATGTTTACGCTTTTTATGGTTCATATATTTAGTACAATAAATGATACACTGTGTATGTGCGTATCTATATATGTATATATATACATATATATATATACATATATATATATATACATATATATATATATATATACATATGTATATATATATATATATATATATATATATACATATATATATATATATATATATATATGTATATATATATTAAAGAATTTTTCAACACAACTAATAAGAAAATAAATGCAATATTAAAAGTAATGCATTCAAAAGTATATTTATTGTTGTTTTCTTTAATAGAAAAAGAGTAGTGAGAAATTAACAATTAGAGGGAAATGCAAAAAAGTGTAACATCTTTTATAGTTAAGATGCTTAAGAAAATAAAAATCCCTATATCGAATGAGAAAAATAAAAGGATCTCCATAGAATATATGCATGTACATTTAAAAAAATACTACCCTTTAATTCAAGTAAGAAAATAACAAAATAAATTCAATTTTAATTGCAACCCTTTTTCTGGGCGTTTCTTATTATTTCTGCGTTTTTTCAGTATATTTAAATCTTCACAATACAATGATCAAGTACTATGCAATGATCGCCCTATTATAAAGCTAAATGGTTTGCGGCTTACAGGCCACAACAAGACAGAAGGTTGAAGGTCTAGTTGGTAGACTGGGATTTAGCTGTTTCTGAATGCATTCTATTTTCAAAGGAGTGTTCACCGTGGGTGTCCGTCTGGCTATGAATTCATAACAGCTTCTATGGGAGCGAGAGATGGGGAGTAAAGATAAAGAGACTGAGAGAGAGAAAGAAAGAGAAAGCGAGTGAGAGAGAGAGAGAGAGAGAGAGAGAGAGAGAGAGAGAGAGAGAGAGAGAGAGAGAGAGAGAGAGAGAGAGAGAGAGAGAGAGAGAGAGAGAGAGAGAGAGAGAGAGAGAGAGAGAGAGAGTGAGAGGGAGAGATAGAGTGAGAGAGAGAGAGAGAGAGAGAGAGAGAGAGGAGGAGAGAGAGAGACATGTCTGTTTGCTCTATATATTGTATAATGTATGCAATGTTGGGAGTGAGTAAATCAATACTCTGTCTCTGGCTACAATCTGAATCCGGTTGCTAAATGGATCTGGTAGCCATTACAAAATCTATAACTACAAAATTAAATCAATCAACAACAGATTCATACGAAAAAGCAATTACATAACAGAAACCAGATCAAATGAATAGACTTGACACCAGGTAACAGAAAGTTGGTAAATTCTAAAAATGGTAGCTTCTATATTAAGCACATTCCTCGGAAGGCGGGTAGTGCACCCCTGAATAATGAATCACTGCATTCCTGAATAATTTGCTTAAAAAAAAACCTATATAAGTTCAAAATTAATATAAGTAGTTTTTAACAGCTGACTCAATTATTACGTTTCATTTAGTTTTTTTTTTCCCGGAGTAGACCCCAACTTTTAATGGACAAATTTTTATTTTGTATTACAACACTTGCTTCTAATTGGCGGAACGTCGTGTCTACCAAGTTTCGTTGAAATATAACAAAAATTGCAGAAGGTATGGACAAATTAGTAATTAGGAACCAGAGTTGACCCCCCCCCTCCCTTAATGGCCTGATTTAATTTATTTTTCTCTTTATTAACTCTTTCTCTTTAGATACTGATTTTTGTTACAAATTACACGCCTAGATGGGTCAATTCACGTCAAATCGCCCAATTTTAATATATGTCCGTGCCATCATATCTCAGATATTTTACAAAATTTTTTCATGAATAAATGTATGAGATAATCTCAAATTAATTTTTTCAGATTTTTTTTATCAATAATTGAACCAGGGAGAATTTTTTGGAATTCTTGTTTTTTGTATGATTTTGGTTACTGCTTTTCTGATAACAGTTTTGAAAAACATTTGTGTTTTACTTTTTTTTTTCAACGAATCCGGCAGTTCTTGGTATCAAATTAAAGCTAATGCTTTCCTCTATCAAAATAAGCTATAATAGTGATACTATAGGCAATAGTGTCATGCCACTAATCGCGCAAAGTTATTTTTTATACTTTTTCATTAGGTAGGTTCAGTAAGTCATACCTCAGAAATCACAATTACCACATTCATGATATTTTTTTTCTAGAATGATCAAACAATGTACTAGTTATGTTCAAAAAATAAAAATTGTGTTTTTGGCGGTTATGTAAAAAAAAAAAAATTCTTAGGAAAAAGTCTCTTAAAATGTCAATTTAAAGTTTTTCTGAGCTCAAAGTAACTCAATACATTTATTACAACCAATAGAACTATAACCTATTATATTACAAAGACATTTGACATTAATTTTAGATTATTCACTATTAGGTAAGGTACCTAATTTGTATAGTGGAAAGTCATATCGTAGTTTCTGTAAATTTCAAATTCAGTTAATTGTGAACCTTTTCATCTATTTTGTCTTTCCTGATTCAGATGATGATAAAGGAACTGGAATATGTTTAAGTAGCTTTCCTTGCCATATTTTGGAATCTACAATTTGTTCAGCTTTATTTTCCAATCTAGCTGGTCCGCGACTTCATCCGCGCGGAGAATGAACCGATTTATTTTATTTTCATGACATATTTTTCTATTAATATGTCCACAACGAATTCCGAGTTTCGTTGCAACATAAATCCAACGATAATTGTGGTCGGTATGGGCGAATAACTACTTTGTGTCAGGAGATGAACCAATTTTGGTGGTTAACGAACTCGTTCAATCATTTGCTAGGGGAATACAATATATGTAGAAAGTTTCGCGACGAAAAAACAAAAAACTCTGGTGTGTAGACTGCTTTTCCACAAGAAACATATTTTTGTACCTAGATCAAACTTTTGTTCACATTTTTTTTTTTTTTTTTTTTTAATGGAAGAGAAACAGTTTTAAGACTTTTACACACATTCTTTTTGTGTTTCATAACTGGTACACAGCATATAACTGAATCCGAAATGTACAGAAACTACGATATGACTTTCCATTATAAAAATTAGGTACCTAGTGAATAATCTGAAATTAATGTCAAATGTCCTTGTAATATAATAGGTTATAGTTTTATTGGTTGTAATAAATGTGTTGAGTTACTTTGAGCTCAGAAAAACTTTAAATTTACATTTTACGAAGTTGACATTTTAAGTGAACTTTTTCCTAAGAAAAAATTTTTTTGTTTTCGTAACCTCCGTAAATTATCATGAATGTGGTTATTGTGATTTCTGAGGTATGACTTACTGAATATACCTAATGAAAAAGTATAAAAAATAACTTTGCGCGATTAGTGGCATGACACTATTGCCAATAGTATTGTTGGAATAGTGGTCAATAAATCAGAAGGTCCCAAACCATATAATAAAATAATAATAATTTATTCTTCTAAAATTATAAATAAATGCTTCTGGCAAAAGAATGATAAATATAATACAGATATGAAAATAATAAGATATTGGGCTACGGCGTTATCAGTAAGGCTGGTCATGTATCTCCTTGATTGCTCTCTGGCCCGGACCTCTTTGGCTGATATGTAACCGCTAGGGGGGGTAATAGTACTATTAATAAATGACTCACATATGGAAGTGCGGAATGCTGAAACTCCAAAAGATAGCGGCGTCCGTTGATGGAGTAGATCCTTAATGAGCTGGGTGTGGAGATGCCAATTAACAGGTGTTATCACTATCACTATCACTATCACTGACTAATTGTTCGGCTAATTATCAGCTAATTAGGCGGGATTCAGGTGAGAAAGAAGGAGATAAGTCTGGGCGGCATATTCAAACATTGGTTGCTACACTATCACTATTATAGCTTATTTTGATAGAGAAAAGCATTAACTTTAATTTGATACTAAGAACAGCCGGATTTGTTGAACAGAAAAGTAAAACACAAATGTTTTTCAAAACTGTTATCAGAAAGGCAGTAACCATAATCATGCAAAAAAACAAGAATTTCAAAGAATTCCCCCTGGTTCAATTTTTGATAAAAAAATCTGAAAAAATTAATTTGAGATTATCTCATACATCTCTATTCATGAAAAAATTTTGAAAAATATTTGAGACATGACGGCATCCAAGAAGATATTTTTCAAAACTCCTTTCATGAGTGCAACCTCAATAGTTAGATTCCTTCAGAATGTGCTAAAACAATACATCTTAAGTAATTATTTCTATTATATAAACCCAGCTGACATGGACCACCCCTTGCTTTGATTGAATTTTTATTTTAATTAAAAGATTTCCTTTATTGAGTTTTGAAATAACAGAATATACCTAGGTTAGCCTTACTACTGGAAACAACTCTCCCCAGTTTTTCTAAATTTCCAATTGAATGAGGCATTCTTTGTGAAGGAGTTTTGTTGAAATTAAAATTTTAAAAGATTTCTTTTTTTTTTTTAAAGAAATTGTCGATCTGACGCTTTGTTTAGAAATCATGATTCTGGAGTTACTTTCCTTCTGGCTCATTTCCATAGTATCTGCCTTCAATCATTTTTAAAAAAAGGTTTTCCGAGATAACATCTGTAACAGTATTAATTACCGACCTTTCTCGATTGTTAAGGGAGTTATGTGATAAAGAAAGTAAAATTATAAGTACCATATCTCTTGTTGCGTTCGAAGCATTATGGATAATGGTATGATTTCGGTTTATTAAAAATACAAGAGTCTCCGCATGGTAAGATGGAGAGTACATACTATTACTGCACAAGGAATTGCGGATTGAGGTTTTTCGCCAATGGGCTCGTTGAGAAATTTTTCCTGCTTTAGGGATATATATAAGGGATGTTAGGGGTAGACGTGTAATGCCGATGCACTGACAAACAAAATACTACATCATACATGTACATAGCGTAAATGAAATAAACAACAAAAAATCATTGATTATCACGAGAATATCTAAATTGAAACGAAACGTTTAAAAGTTGATTAAAATAATGGGGGTTTGTTATTGAAATTTATGAGGGGTTGGGAATGGAAAAAGCAGATGGTTAATGGTAAATGGGTTGGGGATGGTGGAAAATGACTGGCTCTGACTTATCAGCTAGAATGGGATTCCAACAACAAAGCCCACTTTTCCCTGCAGCCACAATACCAGCAACAATTTCCCGGCCTTCTCTCTCATCCCTAACAATATCTAGTCTTTTCACTCTTACTATATCTACAATTCACTTTTAGCAATGATTTTCTTGCACTTTATTCTAACATAGTTTATTCATGTCACACTTAATGACATATCAGAACGCAACGAAGTGAATATACTGAAACACAATATTGGCTGTAAAACATTTGCTATATATTAGATATAAGATGTCGACCCTCTGTTCTGAATAATTTATTTTAATAATGAGGAAGGTCTTATAAATTTTAAACGCTTTAAATTATCATTATTAACATTTATTTTACGCTCTACATGTTTTACACCCGTAGGGGCTTCTTCAGGAACAATTTACCTACGTACGTATCATTTGATCCGTACGTAGGAAGACCTTATGCAAGTAGTGCCACGTACAGCCTAATAAAATCAAATCATCTGTTTATAAGGAGATTTTAAAATAAAACTCAACTGATATCAACATTCATAAAAGAAAACTACAATAAAATATTTGCATTATTGTTTGTGTTTTGTTGAGTCCCGCAAATTTTGATCATGGGTTTTATTAACACTTTTATGACTGAGAAACTCAGTCCCAGTCCGAAAATAATAAGTAAAATAAATAAAAAAATAATAGAAAAGGAATAGGTTAAAAGAAAATAAATATTTCAAATTAATTAGTGTCTTTAAGTGTTGAAATATAGTGGCGATGTAATGATACTAAGTCAAGTGAGTTATGTAGTATTTGCCCATTATTAAAAATAGGGAGGAAAACAGAATTTAAATAAACGGGGATAAAATATTTAAAGAGTATATTTTTTAGATACTTAGAAATGTTCATATCAGTGGTTTTTATTTTATCATTTCCTTCCATGACACAAGCTTTCTCTGGAATCGATTTAATCCGTGGAACAATGTATTATAAACATTATTATATCATTATACATTTAAAATCCTTACCCGGTAATGTATTATCAAAATACCGTAATCGTGATGAATCTTTTCACACAACTTTTGACATAAAACCGTGTTCCAGCGAGCAAACTCAGACTGATAACTATCATTAAAACAGGCTGATTTAGACAAAGTATTTAGGCGCTAAAATTGATCAAGATTGGATTACTCATACGTATATACAATATATGCTGGGTGTCTTTTTAAGGACGCTAAAAATTGGGCTGAATTACTCCCATGTACGTTACCTATCCTTTTCTTAATCTATACAATAGTTCAAATGGAATAAATTTATCTTAAATAATTATAATGTTTACATAGGTTAATTAAGGAATAATTAATTTCGGCATACATTAAAATAATCCCTTTTGCACTTCGCCAAAGATGCGGTGCGATAAATAAATATTATAATAATAAAATAATCGAATTTATTTTAAAATTAATATATAATTTCCTTATTCAGTGATTTCAGGAGAAACAAACTTTTTATTTATTTTAGAACAATAATTATATTAAAAAACTCAATAACATAAAACATAGATGACAAATAATAACAAGCAGAACAATTTCTTACACATAGGCAAAAAATAAATGTGAAAATCACTTCAATCGGAAGAAATAAGATTTTTTAATCATTCTAGACTTTGTAAAAATATAAATACATTCTGAAAGCAGCGTCTTGTTTGTAAAGGAGTTGGAAAAGTTTTCCAAGGTTTTTAAGAGTCGAATATCCCAAGCACTTTTTCCACAGCTTTATTTTCGGAAGTCCAAAGCTAAGCTCGCAACTTTTCTCCTTCAGTTTTCTTTTTTAATCAAAGAATGCTCCATTTAAAAAGTCTGACGCCACTTGTTATGAATAGGAGCTTTGAAACTAGAGTATAATGCAGTTTTGTATTTCGTCCATGTTCCAGCTATGGAAAGTACAGTTCTGTTTATTCTTGAAAGAGATGATACAATAGAAAAACCAAGGGTAACAATTCTCCCACCCCAAAGCTGGATTTCTTATATTAATTTTCTTCTTTGGTTGTAAAAGAATTATTATTATTATTAACATAATTTAAGAAATAAATCACAGAATAGTGTTTATTATGCAACACCACTTCCCCAATACTTTATCACTTTGGTTACCTTGACAAGCGCCGATTTTCTTCAGGTGAACCGATTTTTGATTTTATGTTTCATCTTCAAAAAGTATTATCTGATATTTTACTTCCACAAATATTACTCATTAACCATATTAGATAGTCATGACCAACCGTGTTGTTTTTTTTTTGTCCTGGATAAGAGCCACAGAAATGTGAATGAGTAAAAGAAGCTGATATAAATGATTGAATCAGACCGAACAGTGAACAGAAAAAGGATCCTCGGAAAACTCGCGGGAAAATGTCCAGAGAAAACTCAAGGCTTCGCTATGGGTTTTCCAGGACTCGACCTTTTCCTCCCTTTCCCTTACAACGATCGCCCTCTTTCACCGTCTACTCAAATATTTATTCTCTCAGCGACGTTCATATAGACCTCATGATATTGACAAACCACGAATTAGAATTCCAAACACCTCATTTCAATGATTTGCGTTCCTACCAAATTCTCTCAATAAGGTATAATAAATTCAATTAATATTATTTCTGAATTATTTTTTAGTTTAAACGAGATAAAACTACACAACTCGTTTGCATTTTTTATCCACTATCTGGATAGTAACTGTTAACCTTTCTCGCAGGAAAGCTTCATGAAAAGTTTAGTGCAGCGGGCTACTCTTCCGTGAAAAAATATAATTTGAACGTGCCTAAGCTCCGCTACATATATATTTACCGGAGAGCGTAAACCTACTCAGTTAGTATAAAACCTAAATCTTAATACTAATTATGTGGCATCATCGTGTACGACCAGTATCAAACCTGGATGTACCCTGCATGCACTTGAAGAGGAGGTTGGCGCAGTACCGAAGTCCGTGGAATGTTGCTTGGTGCCTGCTCATGAAGTTATTAACTCAGCGTTATGATGATCCGGAGACCCTCTCTCCAGATCATCTTTAACTTCCTTAAGAAAAATCTTCGACAGGAAGAAAGGTACAACACCCTGTCCGGAAGTCTTGTTCCACTTCATTCGACGCAACGCCAAATCAAATCAAAATAAAGTTTACTGGGGAGTACCTCGAGAAGATAATTAGGTCTCGACGTCTTTTTCCGACGGTCATAGGTTTCTGCGAGTCAGAAATTGCCAACCGACGAAGAGGAGGAGGCCTCGTCTTTTTTATACCTTATTGATAGTAGTCACTTTAACCTCCGTCCTCGTGGTGCAGCCGGCGAAGCTCATGCGCCGTGAGTTGCGCAATTTGCTAAGTCATGGAGTTGATAGGGACCCTAATGCTAGCAGGGACGTACGTTATTTTTTACGGGTTATTGCGGGGCACAAGCTAGCGTTTATCTGAAAGATATTTGGTGGTTGAGGGTTCGATTACTACTTCGGTTGATGCGTTTTCTTTCATGAAAAGGGCTGACGAATAATAATAACTAAAAACCTGCGTTATTTATAAAGAGACGGTAAAATTCATAAAATAATAATTTTATGAATTATTTAATTATAATTAAATGAAAGGAATGACTTTACATCGCTTATAGAGTCAGTACCAAAATTTAAAAAAGCTATTTTTTTAAACTTTATCGCATTAGTTTACTGAGGATTGTGCTTAGTTAACGCTGCGCTTGGAATTGGAAGTTTCGTATATCTTTTCATGGTTGGTTTTCAGAAAATTAATTGACACAGTCTAACACTTAGTTTAGATTATTTTTAATGTATTTATTTATGTATATCCCGCCTGCAACAGGTTTTTTTTTTCATTTTAGAGCCCGATGAGAATGTTCTTGGATGCACATGTGTGTGTAGGCAGATATTGCCTTGTGTGTATATATATATATATATATATATATATATATTCCCATCTGGCTCTCAAATAAGAAAATTCCCTGCTGCAAGCGGGACTCGAACCTTTATTTCCCGCATGAGAGTTCAAGGTATTAGCCACTAGACCATGGGTTGGCCCATTTGATATTATTATGCTTGATATTGGAGACAGGAAAAGAAGAAGAGAGAGAAAAAGCGAGAAAGAGGGGGAGAAAAAGATACAGAGAGACAGAAGGAGAAAGAGTGGTGGGGAATTATTAAGAGTGAGTGAGGTCTCTCAAATCGGAGGGCTCTCAAATCGATAAGGCAAACAGCACCTAATGCAACTCCTTGTCATACCTCCATCCTACAATGCCCTCCTCCTCTCGCATCCTTCCTACAATACCCTCCACCTCTCGCATCCTTCCTACAATACCCTCCTCCTCCTGTCGCATCCTTCCTACAATACCCTCCTCCTCTCGCATCCTTCCTGCAATACCCTCCTCCTCTCGTATCCTTCCTACAATACCCTCCTCCTCTCGCATCCTTCCTACAATACCCTAATCCTCTCCTTCCTACAATACCACCTCCTGTCGCCTCATTCCTACAATAGCCTTCTCCCTTGTGATGAAACGCAACAACCCCATAGTGGAAATCGAACCCACAAATCTAGGCTAGAAATGCCCTGGCCTGAACCCTCACAGTCACAGTCATCGAGTCTTCAAAAAAACCTTAAATATTAACCTTAAAAAAAGGTATGTTGAAATTGAATACATTTTTAATTTATAATTCATATGCTCAGTTCATAATAGATCATTTCAGTTAAGTAGTTTATTTGAGGTAGTGATAGTGTAGATTCATTTTGCATTCTTCTGTAACTAGATACTTAATTTTTAGAAATGAGTGAGACTTTAGAATTGGGAAGTTCGGAAATTCTATTTGACAAGAACTTGGTTGGCTCGGAATCGTCAAATCAACAGCAAAACCTAACCATACCGCAAGACGTCCGTAGTATGCTCAAGAAGGTCGTGAAAAATTATAATAAAATGACCATCAGTGAACCTTTTTTATTGATAAGATGTGGTAAATCCAATAGTGGATCACCTTACCTCGATCTGAGCGGAAAATCTGTAGAGGAATCTTTGAAACGACGAATCGAAGATCCTGATCTTTCTTCTATTTGTGGATTTCTGAAGAAACGTCCAAAAGTGATTCATTTGAACCTCAGTTACAATTTAATAACTGCGAATGGTTTTGCTTACTTGTCCTATTATTTGGCCGAAGATGAACACTTGCAAAGTCTAAATCTTGAACATAATGAAATAAAGAAAATCAATACTTCAGTTGTGAGGAACACCACGCCTCTTTGGAAGCTCAAGTGTCTTGTTCTCAAAGGGAATAAATTTGGCAAGGAAGGAGGACTTCAAATCGCCAATTTACTAAAATTCAACACGTCCATAACGCACTTAGACATTGGAGAGACGGATCAGAACATACAATCAACTACGAGCATCATCGAATCACTCTTGCCCGATTATAGTCACAACCACACACTAAAGAAGATCAACTTGGCGCGACTGATTCCTGACTCTCGTACTAGAAGGTTAGACAGTTCATACTTCTGTAGGCTCTTTTCAGATGTCGTTGCACACAATAAGTGTTTAGCTGAAATTAATCTTGCGAAAAACGAAATCGGTGATTTGGACCTTGAGCTACTCGTGGAAGGCCTCAAGTTCAATAAAACCCTGGAGCTTCTGGAATTGACGAGTAACCGTTTGACAAGCTACGGCATAGAGATGCTTGCAGCAGTACTTCCTAACACGAATATCTCAAGCCTCCTGGTTGCCTCCAATAACATAGGAAATGACGGTGCTATAGCTTTAGGAAGAGTCTTCAGTAAAACGAATCTAAGTTTTCTTGACATTTCCAACAATAAGATTGAAGATTGTGGCTTCATCTGCTTAATCCAGGGTATGAAAGGTAGGAAATCACCCTTTGAGAAAATCTCCTTCTACGGGAACCCTATTAGCGAGGAGACGCGGAAAGAAATCTTTTTTGGGGATTTAGGTAAATCTATGATAGATATACAATTCCTATGGAACGATGAAGAACTTGTATTCAATGATGACGAAACGAGACAAAAATATAGAAGTTCTGTTTATGCCGGGCACTCAAGGAAACCGACGAAAGTTTCAGTTAAAGAAGATTGTTGCCACTAAAATTTCTCAACTCACTCCATCAAATGTATAAAAGTTAAATAAATTGTACAAAAAATATTCTTGTTAATTTCTTAAGACCATACAAAATCTCACATATGATAGTTTAATTGTTCCATATTGTTTTAGTCGGAGGTATGATTTTTCGAAGACAAATTTAAATTTTTAGCTTGGAAAGACAAAAAGGTTTAAAAAAAATTGACATCCATACAAAATGCTTTGAATATACGAAACAAAATATAAATAAAAATGACTAATGCACTTAAGCTTTCAAAAACGTATAACACATTAAAAATCTGTCTTTTTCTGACGGCCTCAACATTTTTTAAAATGTATTAACAATTTTGTTGGCATTTTTTTCTTGTTTTCCACGTTGGAGTATCCCTCCAGCGTGGGAGTTTATTTACTACGTATGCCATCCTCTGGATACTACACGTATTTTGATAATATACATAAAATAATGAATTTGTTTGTTTTTTTCATGTTTTCCACGTTGAAGTAACGTCAGGAGAATCTGTATTAATAACTCTGTTACTTATGACCCTACGAAGATTCTGTTCGTACACTGACACTCACTCATATCTACACTAACCAGAACATTTCTAGACACTATCCAACTTCATTCAAACAACAAAATTACAAGACGAAAATAACATCAAAAGATGTTTTGTTGGTCATTGACAGATAACTATGATTAAGTGAGCGAGAGAAGCTAGATAGAGGAGAGGGATTTGGCAAGTTTTGGCTTCGGAAGCTCTACCTAGTTTGAGAAGCACCCCACCAACATATTGATAGCTCTGTGGCTACCATCAATAACCCTCACAAAACTCCCCTTCCTTCCCTTTCCAAGCCCTCAAACTCACTTCAACTCTTGCATATCAATAAGGCGCTATTTAGTACAGCCAACTTTGTAATGTCAGAACTTTTGACACAACCTTTCTCCTTTTCCTTTAAGAACATTTATTTCAGCATGCTAGCCTCTTTTCTACAATCAAATAAATGTTAATATTTAAGCTTTGCCTGAGATAGAAGTTATGACTTTCTACGGAACTTTAAAACACTACTAAACATTAGAGTAAAAGTAATAAATAATTCATTATTGCTTCTCTTGATAAGTTTGTAAGAGATTCTGAAATGTTCTAGATTTGAAGATAAATTTATTTATTTAAGGCGATTCGCTCAATACACATATACCTACTGTACATTGCTAGAATTCATTGAACATGTAAATGTCACAACAAATAAATAAACGTAGAAAACAAAGGTTGTTAAAAAGAATAAAATTCAAGAATGGCAAATATGAAACATTGAAAAAATGAACTAATTGCAAAATAAACCACTTAATATAACTGAAAAGATTTTGAGAACCAAAAGTAAGAGAATTATGAGCAAGAACAGTATGAAATGAATGGAAAAAATGTATAGACAAGATACATTTAAAATGTAGCTGTATCATGTATATTTATATTTATTCTATACTAGCTGACCCGGCGAACTTCGTACCGTCTAACAGTCAATTCTTTTATTTTTTTTTAATACTTATTCTGCTATTTGAGACACCCGGACAGCTAGTAAGATAATAAAAAAAGAAAAAAAAACTTAATAAGTCGACAATTAAATTATTTCAAAAAATAAAAATTATAAAACACTAAAATTCTTTTAATAGTCACTAAAAAATCACAATTAAAATTACAATATCAGATTTCTTATTATGATACCTACTTATTATATTTCATTTTATTTTACTTATTCTAAATTAAGTTTCATTTTTATTGTAGTACTTAATGGTACACGATATTTTTTGTTTCATTACCTGATGCGTAAATAAACAGAGCAGATGGTTTTCTAACACGGGAACAGGCAACATACAATTGACCATGCGAGGAACATGGGTTTTCTAGATTAATACCACAAACACTTAATGACTGCTCTGGGATTAGTTTATAGTCAAACTTTGTAAATAGCAATTTCTTTATTTTCCATTTGTGTAAAAAACTAATTGTTTTGGTCCAAAATAAAAATGATATTTGTTGTTGTTGTTATAGTCAAACTGAGTTCATATGTCCAATAGCAACACAGCTGCAGGCACTGTAATGAATTGACAGCAGCTCGATTCAAACTTGCACCATTATTAGTCGAATGTCGCGCTTCGCGCGTCTGTCTTAACCGAATTCATTCACGTTCATTGCGATCTTCACGTTCCTGGGCAGTACGATTAGATTGATAATTAATTTCATGCATTTCATTTCGGGTTCTTCTGCCTAAATTTGTCCGCCGTCTTATAGGAGGTATATTTAGTAAGTCACAAACACAACACTTTAGTAATTTTATAGAAATTTGTAGCTTTTAGAATTAGTAATATTATAGATGCACAGCAAAGAGATGTTTACATTTCAAGTGACATTTTACCACAGACAATTTACATTTTACCATAGTCAATTTGTTTTTGAGTAATGTTACCATCGTATAAATATTGACAAATATTGACCTTAATATTTATACGATACTAATGTCAATCAATTGTTTTGCCTTCCCAGAACCCCTCCACTAACACCTAAACTTTATGGTATGGTATTAAAGTTCTAATTGACCTTTAAGTATTATTACGAATCTTTTGTATGGGAATATAGAAAAGTGGGGTCTTTTTTACTTCGTTAACGCAAATATAAATTAATTTAAATTGCATTATTAACATATGATTCTATTGTCACCTAGTGATTATTTATTTTTTTAATTTTTTTTTTTGCTTATACACAAATTGAGAACATACGTTTTTATTTAAAAATTAATTTGCGTTAAGGAAGTGAGAAAGACCCGAAAAATGTTGTTGTTAGACTTTTTCAGGCAATTTTTTTAATTTTTCTCTCCGGAAGAACCATTCTCGTACTTCAAGGAATATTATAAAAAAAGAATTAGCGAAATCGGTTGAGTTGTTCTCGAGATTTGCACTTACCAACACATTTAGCGATTCATTTTTATATAATAGATAGTAGTTTTATGTGGAACCAGATGACTACCCGTGCTTCACCACGGCCGATAAATAGTTTTGTAATGAGTTATATAAGGTACGATCAAAACTAACGCTACAACATAATTTAGTACAGTTTATTATTGCACGGACTTCAGAGTTACCCAGGAAACACCACGTAGAGGTAACCGTGCTTGTTTCCCTTGGGGAGTAAATAAAAACACAATCCCCACTTAAAACCTTAGGTAAACAGTGACCAAAACCCGTTGAAAAGAGCAAAACTAACGAGTTTGAAGTTTTAAGCTCTTATTTATCCGATTGAGATCACCCCATCGAAAACTACAACAGAATCGTTTTTGTTGAGAATTTAGTAAGCTTTCGAATGGTTACCTGCCACTTACCACGGTGTGTCAATAGTTTTCGAGATATTTTAGAAAATATACCAAGATCTGAAAACTTTTCATGTCCATCAATACAATTTTTTTTTCTTATACTTCCTTACCTCATAACGCAACCTAAATTTGAATATCTTAGATGAGATGGATTGTTGTATCGATTTCTCTCGTCGTCGGTTACAGATACCGCTTTACAAATGGATTCATTCGTTTTCCTACGTTAAACCTATAAAACGGCTACGTGCAAGAATGTTAGCTCGGGAAGGTAAGCGTATTTGTTTTGCGCAAATGTTGTTCCAAAAACCATGTTCCAGTGAACGGATTCGGCTAATTAACGATCTTTACCTTTCAAATGAGGCGAAATAATTTTACACCGTATTTCATAAAAATCGGACCATTTTTGGGCCGGTGAGAAAATTCTTAAAAATTCAAACACCCCTAAAAATACTTAGAAATTTGAATATCAAAAAGCCCTTTCTTAGCGAGTGTTTACATTCCAAAGGGAGTGTCCATGCAAAATTTCAAATTTTTGTGTCAAGTGGTTTGGGCTAGGCGAAGATAGGTCAGTGAGTGAGTAGTATTTGACAAGTATATAGTAGATTGTTACTGTATGTAATGTTATTCTAATGACTGCATATTATTAACTTTATAAAAATTAAATGCATAAGCAATATAAATGAAAAAAAGGTAGAAAAAATAAAACAAGGAAAAACACTTGTACGAGGAAAGAGGTAAATTTGTGAAGTGCCGACCGGACATTTTCCGGAACATTTTGAAGGCGTTTTCTTTTTCCGTTAGTTCCATTAATTTATTTCATCCTCTTCCTGATTGCTATTCAGGAATGCTAAAGTTTTAATACTGTCCCTACTGAGTTTTATTGAATCTTAATTGAAAATGTACTTTTAATTTTTATTTTTTTATTAAGAGTTTCGCTACTTTTAGCGATTTACTCTATAACAATAAATGATGATAACATGTACTTTTAAAAGATACAATAAAGGCTTTTATGAGATAAAATTTTATCATAATAAAAAATAAAACCTTTTTTTTTCCATTAGCGCAGGACTATCTATAGGTTACCATCCATTCTAAACATCCATGGTGGAGCAAGATTTTTTTTTCTGCGAGTACATAGATGTATAAACTCAACATGCTGCAGCCAGGATTCGACCCTGCATCTCCGTAAGTTGGAATCAAATAGGCTATCTACCCTACCCCTGGGAGAACGGTGTATTTTATTATATTTTAAGAGACCGGGACTGAATAATTTTCTTTGTTTTACTCGTTTGACGCAAGTATATGAATAGGCAGGCTATAAAATTTGAAAATACATTTACTCATAAGTGTTATGCCCGTTAACAGGTTCGTTCGTAGATTTGAAGGAAGTATGGAATTCGCTGTGGCCCATGAATAGACCAATAAGATTTCGAGCCTTTCAACACTTACCTTCGCTTGACTAATGTATTACTATGTAACCTCTTTTCGAAAACATCGAATGGTTATTAATAGGTAACCATAGAAAATGAATATCGAGAATCAATACGGAAGAACTGTGTTACATATTTATTTTTATCTGATCGAATCTGGAAGTTGTGGAGCGATAAAAATTAATAGTGTAGGTACATGATGAACATACTATTAGTGTAAAGACTGCACAGAAATGGTTGTAAACATTTAAAGTTAGAAAAAGCAGCGTGTATGATGAACCCTGTTCAGAAGGTCAAGTTAATTTTAATAAAGATGTTTCTTAACCCTTTCGGGCCACTATAGTGACAGCAAGAAAAGGTTAAACACATTGTGGAGAACCGTAATTAACAGTGTATCAGATGGCAGCAAGTATGGTTTCGTCTCAAAATGTCACCAAGTGTTTTTTTATTATGATAATAATGCTACGGATATTCTTGAATTTATTTGAGAGCTTTTGTTGCATCCTGCTGACTCACCGGAAATTGCCCCAAGAGATTTTCATTTATTTCGTGCCTTTCCAACTTGTTTACTAAGTTAAAAGTTAAGTTGTAAACAGGATGCATTTAATAAACTTTCCAATTTGTCTGTACAGCTACCTGTAAGATGAGAAATTTTAGATGTTTAAGACAAATATATCATTGATTTAAGTGTTAGTTTGTGTTTTATTTAATCTATTTAAAAAATTCCCAAAAATATTCCCGTACCTTTTGACCGTCCATAAAGTAGAATAAATATTTAAAAAAAAATAAAAAAAAACGAACAAAAAGAACAATAAATAAAGGCAAAGTGAAAAGGAAATAAAAATCAGTCCTCTAATAGGCTATATGAGCCCAGAGGGACAGGTACTGTAAAAGTATCTGACTTTTGATAAAATGGCACTCTAGGGAGATACTGTGGTCAGTACTAGTCTCCAGCCGCCTTAATATCCCCTTTGCAGGTACCCCTTAATAAACTAACTAAAGGCTGGGTGCACCCGGAATCCAATCCTCAAACGTGGACAAAAGAAGATAATCGTTCTAGGGCATGCCCGAATGTTGGACTTAGGTCCTCCAGCTTATTATTCAAGTGCTCTACCACTGAGCTAACCGCGTCCACAGGAAAGGATATAAGCGAAAATTGAAATGTTTCTTTCTGTCGACTTTTTGATTGCGTTGTATATTCTACTTTCATGTACCTATATCAGTAATTGTAGCGTGGGCAACATTTTTGAAAATAACTAGAAAATAGGATTTGATTCTTAAAAATTGGAAGACATAAATTTACAGCAGTTCCCGTAATAATAATTATTCAGTGAAGGGGAATAATACATATCGCTGAAATCTAGGGGATGGATGAAGGAGAAAAGAAATAAATAGGGCGAGATGAGAGAGTCTACGACAAGCCCATGTTTTCCCGGCAGCTTGGCTTCAAAGGAGAAGGGACAATATACCTTTCTAGGGGTAAATCTAGATTAGCCCTTGATATGAGGGATGGAAACATTAAAGGACCCGAGAAGGAAGGGGTGGGGAGAGAAGCGGCTGGAGTGGGGGAGGAGGTGGTGGAGTGGGGAGAGGTGTAGGAGTGGGGGAGATAGAGAGGAAGAGCTTCAAGATGGAGGGGAGTCTTCTAGAGATAAGCCCTGATTTATTCACTTGTCGGGTTCAGGAGGTGGGGTGGGGCTTGTCTACCCCTCATATAAAAATAAAGCGAGCAAAAAGACAAGGCTAAAGATCCGGAGAAAGGGCATACAATGATGTTGACATTCCTTAAGCCATTAAATTATAATTAATACAAAATTAGAAAAATAAATACATAAGTATTCTTTCTATACTTTCCTATTTCTGAGATTGGCAAAGGATGCCTATCAATCAAGGACCTGTAATGGAAATATATATATTATAACAATACAACAATATGTTCAATGTTGTCGACATTACTAGGCAGTACTCTGTTCGAGACCTGGACACGCATTCAGCTCACCGCAAAAATCAAATGTCCCTGCCCTTGTTTCTGGGCGTTCTATCAGTTCTTATGTTTGTTATATTACTTCTTTTTTTTTTAAGATCGTCGAGTCTGGAAGAAGATTCGTTTTATCTAGAGAGGTTTCGGATCAGAAGCTATTAATCAGGTCTTCCAATTTAAATATTCCATACATCCTTTATCATAGACAAACTTGTTCATTGCAACAACGTCGTTTATTTTCCAAATAATATTTTCACGGGATATCTCTGCTATGCCTTCTCCGTTTCCCAAACTGTTTTCTAGATAATAAGTCTCTTTTTTAACAGTATGCATCATCGCCAACCTTTAAATAAAATATAATTCGAGATACTGTAATGAATAATAAATTAAAAGTCGAGTGTTTGAAATAATAAAGCACTATTATCACCTTATTAGGGGAGGAAGTAATTTACACTTAGGCTACTGCCAGTTTCCTGTTTTGGCGCCCAAAATCTTACGTCTCTTACAGGTTTAATTTTAAATTTTTACTGGTGTTTACATTTTTCATGACACTGATTGCCTCAACACCTTAACTTGCCGCAGGAAAATAGCCGACCTCATTAAAAGATGATGAAAAGTCAGTGTTCAGTGGGTCCCCAGCCACGTCGGCCTTCCAGGATAAAGCGGACGAAATGAACAGGCAAGGAGGACAGGAGGAGCAACCTCATACTCTCCGATCCTTACAAGCAGCAAGAAGCCAAATTGAGCCTCCTAAAAAGCCCCAGTACAGGAAAAATGTGGGAAACCCTAGCAACCCCAGGTCAGATCCCTGGCGATCTGAACAGAAGCGAAGCAGTTGCGCCTAGAAACTGGGCAGGACTACCTGCAGGCCCACCTCCACCGTCATGGCTTAGCAGACTCAGACATTTACCCTCTCTGTTCAAACGGAAGGATGGTGGGTAGGTACCTCTTCTTCTGTCGCAAACTCAACCATTTTCCTGACCTCATGACGCGTTACTGGGAGGCTTAGCGTCAAATGAATAGATTCATGCAAAAGATGCTTTTGTCCAAAATCAGTAGTTTTGAGAAAACTAGTCTAATTCCCTTTCTGCATGGAATAACACAATTAAGCCTATGTTAACTATGTATTGGACTGGAGTCCTTTTAACATTGGAATGGGTAGTTACTTTTTATAGGAACCTTCAGAGACAACGAATCCATCACTAACTCACGTTGGGAAAAAATGGACTGAAGCCCTTTTTGCGTCGATCCATGGCGATTCGAAAGGCCTAACTGCCACTGTTGGATAAAATAAAATAAATAGCATTATTCACGAAAGACCAAAATATAACCTTAGATGACGCAATTCATGCGAGTCGGTGTTGTATATTTTTTTTTCTGCTAGAATCGCAATCTTTAGTGGAAAATGTGTACTAAATATTTTTTTCAGGGCTCGTTTCCTACTGAAAAAAGTATTCCATTTATCACTCATGTTTGTACCGCGATGAAGAAGATAAGTGCCATTAATCAAAGTGTTCTGATATCAATCCGACGTTGCTGATAAGCTCTTCTTAATTAATAGCCGTTAATTAAATATGTCCTACAGAATTAAATGTCCTTTTCCAAGTTAGTAGGCAGAGGCTCGATATCAGATAGGGCCGGCAAAGATTAAAGAGGTTGGTAACAGTTTTTCACCTTCTCTCTCACTCTTTCTCTTCTCCTCGCTTTAATAGCGTCTCTCGCTCCTTCTCTTTCTCAATGCCTGAAAGATTGATTTTCTTTTTTGATCCTGTCAGAGAGATTCCTTTCATGTGTTCTTGGCTTTGTAGTTCCAGAGTTACAAGGCAGGACTAAAAGGACCCTGTTATTCCATAATGCCTTATTACTGAAGCTCAGCGCTGAGTTAGTGTCCCTTAGCTGCCTAGGATTGATCTTATTACACATCTGTATTCTTTACACACCCGAATATGCAGCAGTGTTCTCCTGTCGGAATTAAATACATTATTGAACAACTACATTCTACACTTTTTGAGCTCCTTGCTATTTGAATGAATTTGGTGGCACATTATGTAATGTTACTTTGTATTTTTCGGCAAACAATAATTAATCTGCTATTTTCATTAATCTACATAATAACGCTGGTTAGCTCTTATTTATTTGTTCTTGTTTCTTTATTTTTTCATATTACTAATAATATTTCCCATCAATTTATTTAAATAATTATTGCTATTTTTTAATAATCATTAAATAAATAAAAGAAAAGGCATCAGCCCTATCCTGGCTAGAAAAGGGTGGTAACCCGTAGATAACCCGTCCCAAAATTCGTAGTTAATAATAATGGACGTTAAAATTTAAATAAAATAATAACCATTCATACATGATATACATAACCTCTATGAACAAAAACAATTGTATACATATGTACCATATGGGTCAATCCATTTGAAACCAACCAAAAATAAATAAAATTGTTGCTGGCATGTTTTATTTAATTTTTAACAGCACAATATTCATTTGCGCATACACCCCCTGACAAAATTATAGGCTTCCCTATATTATGTTAGTTTTTGTCATTATTTAAAGTTATATTTAAGCCAAAGCAAATACCTACTGTTCTAATTTCACTGACTCTTTTGGAAGAGCATGCCTGTAATGAGTCCTGATCCTTCTTGCCTTAGGATTAGCTTAAATGTAAATAATAAACTCTTTTTTTTTTCTTTTTTTTTTCTTTCTTTTTTTTTTTTCCTAATTTCTTATTTACTTACAATTTAGATGAGATAGAAGACATCTTATTGCAGATTATTTTTCTACATTAAATCTTCTTTAAGGTACAGCTATTATAATTTTCTATTTTCTATACATTTTTTATTTTATAATGTAAAGCCACCACTCCTAGTAGGAATCAAACCCACGACCCTTGGCATGGAGTGTTAAGTGATCGCTACTGGGCCTTCATCCTAATTAATTATAATAAAAAAAAACTTTTGAAGTTTCTTTTATAATAAGTATTTTACAATTATTTCCGATACTATACATGCCCTTGGTTAGGCGTGCACAAGTCCGTTCCTAATATTTTAGTATGAGGAGTGAAGTTTTTTAATGAACAGATTTAGTAATGAAAACAAAGTTCACATTAATAAAATTATAATTTAACACCTTAAAGTGAATGAAAATCTTATTTTCTTATTATTCTTAGCCCTTTGGCTAATGAAAACAAAAATGTGACTAGGTTAGGCGACGATAAAAGCGCCTTAAAATACCTTTCCTTACAGTAATCTTGTGTTTTTTGATAAACTAATATCATAAAAATATAATTTTGAATGGGATTAAAAGAGCTGGCGGTGTTAGTAAAAATGCCGGAGAAAAGGAGGGTTAAAACCTTTAAAATCCCAAACCTCTTCAAAAAGATCCTCCCGTTCATGAATAAAAAGGCCGGTGGGGGGGGGTCTCTTCCCCCCCCCCTCTTCATCCCCTAATATAAAACGGAAAGGCCGACCGCAATATTGCCCGTCTTCAACAAACTTCTCCATAGCTTAATTCACCTGGGGAAATTCGAGTTTTATCCTCATTCAAAAAGGATATATTATAAGACCAGTTCGTACCTTTTTGCAGAAACTACAATTTTTGCTCATGGAATGCATGACGAGTTGCTAGATACATTCAATCCTAATTCGTCCCTATCTGTAAGAGCTAATCAAGATTATCCCTAAACGATTTATAATATATACCTACCTAAATACATACTCTTCGTAACGCCTTATACGTAAATTAAGATATTTATTTATTTATTGAATATACGACCTCGCAAAGAAGCCATTTGTTCGTTTTAATATTGACACATTGGCCTAGACAATTCGAATTTCTAATCAAAAGTTTCTGAAGATCAATATAATATTAGCTTACAATACCATATAACATTAAACAATAAATTTTAAATAACAACCTGATTATTTGTACAAGCTACGGAACACCGTGGCCGGCTAAGGCCAACAAGTACAGAGCCACGGCCTTTATCTTCCTGGACTTCACACAGGCGTTCGACTCCTTTACCACCTATCGTATGCCCACTCGTCAAGATTCTTGAGAGCTATTTGTCGGGAAGAACGTTCTCCGACAGGATTGGCGGAGATACATCCAACAGTCGACCCTCAATGTATGGAGTCCCCCAGGGATCGGTGTTAGGTCAAGTGCTGTTCACCATATATCCCGCCCACAACGTAAGCCCCCTAATCAGAACATCAGAATACTTGACTACTCATCGAACACAGACCTACTGACAAGTCCTACGTACTCACGACGCCAGCAGACTTACTTACCGTGGAGAATAAATAACTTAGAAATTAACTTAAAATTATCAAAATTCAATGAAAATAGCCCTCTTTCTAAACATTTTTACAAGAATAACTTTAATTATCTTCTATCGCTGTATCCAGATGCACTCCTAGCATTTACAGACGGATCAAAATCTAGAGAAGGCATTGGATCAGCAGCTATAATAGGAAATTCAAAATTTGGCGTTAAATTAAACTACAAATCAACCGTTTTTTCAGCAGAATTACATGGAATACTTTTGGCTTTAAGAATTATAACTATTGTTCCAAATAGGACAATCGTCATATGTTCAGATTCACTAAGTTCTCTACTCTCCCTCGTCAACATATATTAAACAAACATACTAGTGATAAAGATATTTCAAGAAATACAGCACTTACAAACTTACAGCATAAAATTAGTGCTTCTGTGGATACCCGGACACATGGATATCTCAGGGAACACAGAAGCTGACAAATATGCAAAACAAGTTACAGAAAAATGTACAGTCGACGTGGAAGAATTGACGGTACAAGACTTACACACTAACGTAAAAACTTACTTACAAAATGAGTGGCAAAAAACATGGACGAACATGACAAACAACAAACTAAAAGAAATCAAGAAAACAGTTTGTGTTTGGCCCTCCAGCAACCGATCGAGCAGAAGAGACGAGGTCGTCCTTACTCGATTGCGTATCGGGCATACATTACTGACACATCGCCATTTAATGACGAGACAGGACGGACCAGTTTGCGACATTTGCAACAGAAACTTGACCATAAAACACATACTAACTGACTGCAAAAAACGAGACGGATTAAATCTACCAAACGACATGAATGAACTCGTAACGGAAAACAGTCCACACATAAACACAATTCTCACTTACCTTAAAGATGCAAACATTTACAATTACATTTAAAATATACGCATTATAAAATCTATAAAAATATGTATGACTTAACGTGAAGTTGCTCAATAGACAGTTTTTTAAAACCTAAAATGTGCAGTACACATTCACGTATTACCTCTTTCTACATTTTGGAATAATTCAAGTGTAAAATTTTTACAATTCTTCTTTCTTAATTGCTCTAAACTTTTTTAACCTTTTGTTTACAAGAATAACCGCAAATACTTATATTTTTAACTTGTTTAACTGTCACTGGTATCTAATTCGAACATCTGGATAAGAGCGAGTCGCTACATATGCGAGCTCTATAATAAATAAATAAATTTTGGGAGGATGGGAAAAATTCACTCTTCTAATACCTGTTTTGGTTCACAGTCTCGAGCCCGTAAACTCGAAACTGTGAGTCCTAGACGATTTTGACCTAGCCTATGACACTCCCTGGATCAAGACCTACCTGTGTGCAATGTTCAAAATCGGTCGAACGGTGTGGATCTGTAAAGCTAAGTGTGGATATTTTTGGAATGTAATATATATATATATATATATATATATATATATATATATAACATTCCAAAAAGTGGCACCGTCTGTAGTCTGTCTCAGGTATACACGGACAGAAATAATTAAATCATTGGATTCATTGAGGTTGCTTCATTGAAACATTAGTATTCAAACTTACTAAGAGGTATCAAATTGTGTTAAAACGATTTGTATTAGTTTAAAGCCGACGGAGTGGTAAATGCTGAGATTAACGAGATATCGATGGAAGTAGTTTTGAGGAGGGAAGCTGGCGAGGGCAAATGAAGGGGCTAATCCAATTAGACGACGGACTATTTGCGGCTGAAGCCGATTGGACGAGCATCAGCCAATGGGCTTCGACATTTCCTCCCCAATCCAGCGAGTTGTCTTGATTGAGCCCACAGCTCCGCCCGATTAACAGCTCTACGGGACTCGCGATAAACCTCTACACCATCGGCACCTTTCCGACGGGGGAATGTGAAATTCTTTAAGGTCTTCTGGGAGAACAAGAAAATTGGTGGTTGTGTGATGAATATCGAAAGTGAGCCCTGGATAATTATTTATCTCATTCCTTTTTGGTTATAAAACAAAAAATATTATCAACAAAAATAACTAACCTAAACAAATATTGCTCACTCAAGAACATATCTCCAAACGTCCTACTCACAGGAACTGCGCCATCTTAGCGCGTTTCCGTCCTACGTTTTAGGGATATTTGGAAATATTAGAATGAAAACCAACCCCATGGAACATAATCTCGAAGAAAAGCGATACCATTTTAGAAAATCACAGGAAACTGACAGTAACCAACTTACAGAAGACCGAAAATTACTCAATTACTAATTAAGGCTCTATAAGACCATACAAATATATATAATATTTAACGCGTTTTACTGGAATATAATTTTACTGTAAAATTCATTTAAAAAAAAAGGACCCAAAAAACTGAGGAAAAGGAACTCAAAGTACCTAAACCTGTACTCCATGATTTAAACAATTAAATCTCCGACTGACATGAGATCGTCCTAGCTAAATGACTTCAAAACAATTTTCGCAGAGCATTTAGTAAGCTTTCGAATGATTCCTTTCATCTACCACGATTTTTCAATTGTTTTCGAGATATTAAGGAAAACATACGAAAATCCCAAGACTTCATGAATGTTTTTAAAATATTTTTTTCTGATACTTGGTCAACATCAAAAGTAACCAAAATTTACAAATGTTAGTTTGGATGAATGGCAAAAGCCTAGAACAATGTTTAACTGAATCAATCGTTTCCGAATACCCTAACTATTTTAAATTATGTATTCATTTTTCTCGAAAACGGTTACAGATAGAGCCTTAAAAATGTTTTCTTTCTTTTAACTATACTAGAAAACCTAAATAAAGTGTACCTGCAAGCCTATTAACGCAAAAATGTAAGCGCAACAAACAGGCTACAATTTATTAAAATATTTTCCAGGAATACATCTCCTGACCGTAACCTAATCCCAAGATCCCTCGCTGTCCCCCGGTTTTTCCCACTCATCTAAATTCACTGTCCTAATTTTTCCGCTGTGCCCTGCTCTTTTTCTTTCTTATATAACCCATCTAATTGTTTTTTCCCCTACAATTGCCTTATTCTCCGTTGTTCTTTGTGCACTACGTGGCATATGATAATATAATATCTTTCTCCTTTGTTATCTCTGTGATTATTGTCAATTGTATAAAGTATTCTCTTCTTATTTTCTATAGTATAGAGTTTTTAAAAAAAAGTATAATCATTAATAATAATGATTATAATCATTATACCATAATATTAAAATTTATGCTAAAAAGACAATTTTTTTTACGTATTTTATGATTTGCTACTTTAAATTAATATTTGATTTTTTTTTAATCTGCTAAATGAGCAAGCTTTGGATCACACAGAGGCTAACTATTTGCACATGATTATATAATTACAAAGTTTCAATATGATGTAGTCAATGAACCAAAAAGAACACTTACAGAAACACTTGACAAATATCACAATAAAAAAATGGAACGAGACATGGTTTGGAACTAGACCTACCCACATTATTAAAATCAAGAAGAACACAGACAGTTGAACGACAGGACAGCGACATTCTCGAAGAGAACAAACCGTTTCGGCTAGACTACAAATAGAACACACAGCATTGACCCAAACTACCTTCTAAATAACCTCCCAACATGCAACACATGCGACACAAACAAACTCAGTTGAACGCATACTTACAAACTGCCACAAATTAGACCACATAAGACAACCACTTGGGATATCCAAAACATAACAGGCCGTTTTAGGAGATGACGAACGATATCGTTCACTTGATAATAATTTTTATATTATTACTAGTTTTTTTTATTATTATTTATGGGGGGGGGGGGAGTTCTCCTCAGTCTCCTGGGATAAATTCTTTCGGGGGCTATTGCCAACCGAAAGAATTGTTTTTTTTTTTGTTTTTACAAAAATAAAATACAATACATTTTAATTGTACCTTTCTCTAAAAATCTTTTTGGGACGTAGCGGTAATAAGGGACCACACCATCCAACATACCAAACTTTTCTGCGAGTGCTTGATGATATATTTTGGCCACGTTATTATGCCGCTTAAGACAATCTGATCCCGCAAGGATCTCACAGCCTCCGTAATATGCTGGATCGACTCATACGTTTTGTTACAAAGTCTACATTTATCAGAGATGTTGACATCCTTCAAAACGTGACGTCGATAGGATCTCGTTGCTATTACTTGATCCTGGATGGCTATTACAAAACCCTCTGTTTCGGGAAATAGCCTTCCAGAAGTCAACCACGCTACCGACCATGAGAGCACCACCTCCGGATCAAATAACCGACTATGGTATCGCCCATGTAATGCTTTATTTAGTCATGTAATTATTATTATGATCGGGGTGAGTTTCCTCCGTTTCCGGGTGATTGAATTTACTTCGGGGGATTCCTATCCAACCGAAATAAATAATTATGTACGTACGTGTACATACTTTTGCTGGATATTTAAGAAGTATCGGACGGCTCTCACTGCATTCAGTTGTGCGTGCAGTGGTTAGTGTACCGTATGTGTTATGTGAGCGGTGAACTGTACTCGGGAAGGGGGGGTTCGTAAAGCCCCAAGCAACTGCGCTTTCAGTTGCTCCCTGCCTTATTTTATTTATTTTTTTTTTACGGTGCATCTAATCCCTGCCTTATTATTATTATTATGGGGGTGGGGTCTCTCAGATTACTGGAGGATATTTTTACTGGAGGATAGTTCCAACCAGTAAAAAGAATTATTTACTAATTATGGGCATTTAGAAATTTTCTTACGATTCTAGCTGTGTGGAGTAGAACTGCTTGCTCGGATAGTATTATGTGTTCCTTTGACAATTTCAGATATTTGGTGGCACTGACTGTAGCATTCGGTTTCAAACTATTGGTCGAAATGATAACTGCAGTAACCCTAGCGGAATCTAATTTATAGAGATCTTTTAACTCAATAGCCAAGTCTTGATATTTTCGCAGCTTTTCGGCATATGCTTTCCGGATATTCTTATCATTCGGCACTGAGATATCAATTATATCAGCAGTCTTATTATGCTTGTCGATGATGAGAATATCTGGTTTATTATGGTGAACAGTTCGGTCCGTAATCATAGCTTCGTCCCAGTAGATTTTAATTCTATCATTTTCTAAAAGTCATTGTGGGACGTAGCGATAATACGGTACCGTACTTTCCATAATCCCGAACCTTTCTGCTATTGCTTGATGGTATATCTTGGTAACATTGTTGTGTCTCTGAAGGTAATCAGATCCCGCAAAAATTTCGCAGCCTGCCGTCACGTGTTGAATCGACTCATACGCCTTGTTACATAATCTGCACTTGTCCGAAATGCTAATATCTTTTAAAACCTGTCGTCGGTAGGATCGTGTTGCAATTACGTGGTCCTGGATGGGTATTACGAAACCCTCAGTTTCCGAAAATAGCCGACCAGAAGGCAACCATGCAACCGACAACGTCGTCTGCACCTTCGGATCGAATAAAAGATTGCAATATCGCTTTATTATTATTATTATTTCTATAGTTTTTATTTTGTATCTAAATGGCATTCTTATCATGCTTTAAATTCAGAATTTTTTTTATAAAGAATAAAATATATATTGCTTGTAATACTTGCAGAATCTAAATAAACTCCCACAGAAAAGAAATAACGAACAATCCAAAAACTGCTCACTTTCGTTAGACAAATCAATATTTACAAGCATATATAAAATACTGCAGTTCCAATGAACCAGTAGGGTAGAGGCAGGATAATTAAAATAAAATAAAAAAAGTTTCAATATTCTGGTGGTAAAATGAGTCATGAGAAATTTTTAAGTTTCCATTTAGCTTGGAGTCAATCGTTAACATGCGGAAGTCATTATGTGGTTCAGTTTTTTAATCATCCAGTTTCTTGGATGTTTGTCTGTCTTTCTTTCGCAACAAGATAAATAAGAGGCAACCGAGAAAAACAAGCAAATCGGACAAATACTGGGAGTTTTGCTGAAGTGAAGAAACCACATTAGGAAAGTTTGAATTGGCTGCTTGGAAATAGCGGTTGTAAGACAAACAGTGACCGAAACCCGAGGTTTTTGTTCCTCAAATTTAGCATCGTCATTATTTTCCTTCTCAGCACTTCAAGATTCGCTTTTAATTAGCGCTTTGTCTTGATTCTCTTCGCCTCCATTTCAACTAGTCTTCGCCACAAACACCGCCTCCGCATAACTTAACAGCGTCTATTCGACTCTCATGTAGTGGCTTGTTTAATAAGATTTTTATCTGCATCCAAGGAGGGTGAAATGAAAGCTTTTGTTAATTAACTGTACTAACAAAAGTTGGAAATCTGTTGCAACATGCATTGCAAATTAAAGAACTCCTTTATAAGTATTTTCCAACTTTCTAAATGATTTTTTATGAAACTCATGGAGACCACTTTATTTTAACAAAGGAAGGTTTGTGATGTTTAGATCAGCATTACAAAAATTCCTGGGAATTAAGAAGATAGAATGTTCATGCTCAGCAAAATCAATAGAGATCTGTTCATTCACTCTTGTTAGACCTAATAAAAGTTTTAAGTCTTTTTAATATATATATATTTCTTTATTGATTATTACATCCTGTATATAAATACATCTGGTAATGTGATGAATGATACATTATGGAGGTTCTGTGCTCAAGGCCTTCCAACTTCATCCTCGATTAGCGCCAGAAAGACGCTCAGATGACGTTCAAAGGTGCCTACTCAAGCTCCCTTCTGCTCCGACCAGTGGCTGGAGTCGAAGAGAGATCGGTGAGCCACAGAAAATTGTCGCACTTGAATAAAGAGAAAGCCTTTGCTAACACTTCACTTGGTCACTGCAGCAGATCTCTAGGCCAATGTCTTTTGAGTCGCCTGGGTGGAGAGAGTGGGTGGGTGGCACTTGATAGGAAAAGGACTTCAGGATTTTGATGAGCGGAAAGTTTAGAATGGAAACGTTGGAATCTTAATAATACAACATCATTAACGAGTGGGATATTGAGGTCTTTATGGAGGTTGAGGTTGGAAACATAAAAAGGAGCATCGACTATTGTTCTTAGGACCTTGGATTGGAATGTTTGAATGCGTCTGATGTTCGATGTTTTCGCAGTTCCCCATAGTACTGAACCGTATGTCCAAATGGGTTGCAGTAGTGATTTGTAAATGATCAGTTTGTTTTCAGTACTTAAATGTTATTTGCGGTTTAACAGTCTATAGAGTTGTCCAAATCGTCTGTTAAGTTCTTGTCTTTTTAGTTTTAAGTGATGTTTCCGGGTAAGTCGGGAGTCCAAGTGTAGTCCGAGGTAGCAAACTGTATCAGAAGAGGGTAATGGGACGTTGTGTACTGGTGGACAGGAACTGCGCCGGAGGGTGAAGGTGATGTGATGACATTTTTACTCATTTATCTTGATTCTCCATTTTTTACACCATTCTTGAATTTTATTCAAGTAGGACTGAAGATTCTGCGACGCAGTGTTAGAATTTGGGTGGGATGCTAGGATAGCTGTATCGTTTGCATAGGTTGCTAGAAGGGTATCGGGACTTGTTGGAACATCGGCTGTATACAGGGTGTAGAGCACAGGGCCCAGAACACTGCCCTGGGGAACTCCCGCTTCCACAGGATAATATTCTGAGTACTCTGATCCTTGTCGGACCCGATAATGCCTAAAGTTTTAAGTCAACTCGAATCTTTAGAATAAATACAAACTCACTTTTAGCTATTTATGGAGAAATATAGCTTTTCAGGTTGGGCTGAACTCGAAGTGAAAATACCTCAACACTGATTTATAAACTCGTTGATACATTTACTGAATAAAATGTATCAATTCAAACTCGGTTAACAATGAGAAATAAAAAACATAATTGAATCGATCCATGCAAAAAGAGCTTCAGTCCATAATTAGTAGTTTTGAGAAAACGAGAAAAAACTGTCTACACCCTTCATTTGTTTTATTATTGTGCTATTTTTTTTGTCTGAGTACCCCATACTGACACAAGATATATATATAACATTGGTTATTACTAACAAATGCATTATATTATTAAAATATAACAATAGTCCCTGGACTGAAGCTCTTCTAGCATGGAACAGCCTAAGAAGTACCTCCTTGCAAAATATAAGGTATCATATAATGTTGTACACATTGTAGGATATATTGATTAACAGTTAATTTACAATGTTACAATATGTAGGAAATATTTGCATGATATAAAGTTCATACAATGAGTAATGTAATGCTTAATCGTTTTGAACTTCTTTATCTATGTTTATAATTGTTGCCAACAACTATTAAATATTAAATAAATATTATTAAATATTGGGTTGGCCAACAAATTGTTGGGCAACCCAATATTTCACAGTAAAAATTCTTGTGCTGTTCTAAAACGTATAGCATCAACTTCTTAATGTCTTTAATTGTTTTCTGCTTGAAGGGGACCTTCCCTCTTGGGTATGCAGGATTGGGAGGGAACTCTGGAGCCTGAAGACCTTGGCGTAAACGAAAGGTGTGTGCTACAATGCCGTTAATGAATTGTTTTGCTACATGTGTTTCTATGGCAACAATGTATTGTACTAAAGTCCTCTTAACATAGAAATGTGTAGTGACCTTCAGAGACAACGAATCCATCAATAACTCATATTTGGAAAAAAATGGACTATAGCAGTTTTTGCATGGATCGATTCAATTATTAGGGTTGTTTTATTTTAAGTATACATTTATTCGGAAAATGCAAAACTGTGTATACTGGAGGGACGCAATATTTTATTTGTTATGAATAATATAAATTTTAATTTCTATAGTTAATACTCAGCCATGTAATTGATTTCCGTCCACGTGATTTTTAGATGAACGACGAAACAGTTTATATTTCATTGTTCTTATTTAATTTTTAATGTCTCCATAAGCTTCTTTTTGTTGCTTTTTTTATAGAACATTAATATACCCCTACAAAGAAAATGGGAAAAAAGGAAAAGTAAAGAAACTGAGCCACAAAGAAAACAAACTTGAAGCCTTTCTTGGGGCAGTTTGTCTGAGTGCTTACTAATTTAAGTGCCTACACTACCCCGGCTCCTTCCAAGCAGGCTCCCATCTCTACATCAGAACGGGCAAATGTTTCTATAAATCCTTATTATCTACCCTCTTTGTTTTCCGCAAACTTTTCTACACCGATTTATTGCAAGATTTCAATAAAATATGGACTTTATTGTTGTAGCTTTTATAACTTTCTCCTTTTGCTACAAGAGAGAATAAAAACATACGCAATGAAATAATACTGTAAATGTCCCTACAACATATTTACTTTTCTCAAACAAGAGAAATGTAAGTAGTTTTAATTGAATGATAGCTACATTTTCCAATTACAATATCAGGTAAAATTATTAGACCAAAGAATCAAGAAACAATTGTAATATTAATTCAACTGAGTTTTATAAATTTTAGTTGTTTTATCAAACCTAATGTTAAAATTAAGCTTGCCCTTACATTGACCAGTCCGCTCAAGAAAATTTCTTAAAAAAACGTACAGTCATTTATTAGGAAGTTATGAAACCCTATTTTAGTTTCTACTATCTATTTTAAATTTTAATTTAAGAAAAAAAAATGTCATTTTGTAATTTATTTCTTTATTTCCAAGAATTAACAATCTTTAATTTAAATCCAAGTTTACTTGATGAATCGCCATAGTAGCGGCTTACAAAATGTATAAGTACATAAATAAATTAACCCCTATTAATATATGCAAAGACACTGGAATGAATAGGTTGTTTCATCTCCTGACATGGCTTTATATTGAAACTCAGATATATTTTATATTTAGTTAATGTATGTTAGATTTATTTGTTTTTAAGGTGCATCGACAATAGTAAATGTATTAATTCGAAATATAATCACATTGAGAAATAAAATCCAAAATTTTCAGGTTTTTTTCCTGTTATCCACGTTGGAGTAACCCTCCATCGTGGGAGATTATTTAAAGTACGTCTACCATCCTTTTGGATACTGCACGTCGACATTTTCAGGGTTGTTATATTTCCAGTAGGTATAAGATATTAGTGGCTTTAGATCAATCTTCTCTACCAATGAAATGGTCCTTATTCAACCAAGCCTTGCTAGTAGATATTCAGGCTTTGAATCTAGGAATATGGGGTTCGGTGGGATTATGTACCGCTGCAATAGTATCCAAAATGGGGCTAAGCCCAGGAATATATTTTGCTGAATATAAACAACTATCATATTTTTAAACTTTTGAACATTATGTGAAATCATAAAAATATCTTTAATTTTCACGATTAACCAAAGTAATTTATTATTTGTGCAGATTTAATAAACGTTGTATTACAAAATAAAATAAAATTTGAACTTCACTAATAATGAACACATAATCCCTCAGAAATGAATATCGGAACAGAAATATCGCGTTTCAAGATGACTTGATTTTCTATTAAATTGTTTAATTTAATAATAATTAAAAAGTTTTACTTTTATATTTTGGGGGCGAGGTTAGCTCAATGGTAGAGCACAGGACTAATATGCTGGAAGACCCGAGTTCGAAACCCGAGCGCACTAAAGATTATATCTTCAAGTGTCTTCGATCCTGGGTTGGATAGGCCCCCTGACCATCCCTAGGTCCACCCAGCCTTTAATTAATTTATTAATGAGTACCTGCAAATGGGAAAATCAGGGGGCCGGAACATAGTGCTGACCACACTATCTCCCTAGTGTGCCGTACGATCCAAAATCATGCGGAAGATCACTTTTCAAAATAGACATGTTAAAGTAGATTTTAGAACAAACATAATAGGCCTTTATCTGCCTATCAAATGATAAGAGCGCAAATGCCAAGGGCCATAGCAACGTTGAATGCACCGGTTCCCGTAGATCGGGAGTGGCCAGAACCTGAATGGGTGACCGACCACGTGCTGTTGGCATTATAGAAAAGCCAACAGGTGGAAACCTATAGACAGCCCGGCGTTAATAGCCCTAATGTTGATACGCCGTTAAACACAAAAAAAAAAGAAAAAAAGAGAGCGCAAATAAAGGATAAATAAATTGACTAAAGGATTAGAGTACGTCTTTGTTTGTTTCACTATCTAGTTTACACAATTGGCTCAGATAATACATCTCAGCACGTAAAAACAATATTAATTCGAGTTCAGTCTTGTTGCTAACTTCGTCCAATCATGAACTCTATCGAAATTAAACACCGCCATTTGTATAAGTGCTCGTAGGAACTTCGACGTATTCCTTCCAGAAAATCACATTTAAATATACACTCAAAATACTTGTTGCAACTTGCTTTATTTGTTTTAATGAGTTTCAACAATTTTGATCCCGCCAATTGGCTTTCATTTCCTCATTAGTTCTTTTATTGCCTTTAAAACGACAATAAAAACAGTTCAACTTGATGTATTTTTTTTGTTCTGAGTAAAATTAGCTTTCTATGTTAATCCTTCCTGAATCTGATTTTTTTTACACTTTCTGGCTATTCGGACCCGCTGTGTCGTAAGTAGGTTTTCTATTTCATAGGAGGTAAGAAACCGCATAGTACACGGTTTTCCATATTGAACAAACATTTTATTATACAAAAACATCTCCTGAATTCTATTATTTTCCTCGTTGAAAAGAAAAACTTTCTCAAAATGAATGAAATACAGATGTCAATATTAGTCTTGTGAGCGATAGAAAAACCCCGCTAGGATTGTTTTGAGGTAAGACAGCATTGTGTAGTAGTTGGGTGGGATTGTGGAGTAGGCTTCAACTGGCCACCTGCCCTGTGAATAAGTAAGGACTCCAGGGCTAACTCTAAAAGAGAGGGTAACCACGTTTTTCATTATTAAAGCAGCCCCCCCCCCAAACTCCTGGGAGATATAGGGCCTAACTCCAGCTCTCCTAGGGGTTCTAACTGCTCGCATTCCGATCTCCTACCCGCCTCTCTTCTAAACACCCTTACCACCCTTTATCTAATACCCTTTGTACTTGGGCTCTTTAGGCAATATCTTCCTTCTTATCTTTATCCGCTTACAGAATCACAACCCTACTCCATCCTCATACACTTAAAAGAAGGTTATTTCTCAATGTGTCTTAAATAATAAGGCTATATTTTATGATTTTTGATTTTCTTCAGTACCAAACTGTGTACATTTTGCTGCTCTACAGTGTGAGATAATTTTCGTTGGAGTAACGAAATATGCTCATCGGCTATTGGAAATTGACCTGTCAAATACTTGCATACAGAATGCACACTTTTGTCGTCTGAATTCAACAATATTTCAACTAGGACACGATTTTTCACTCGGATCACCTCAAACATCTTTTCCGGTCGACACTGACTTGATTAGTGCAAAAAAAAAAAATTGATCCGGCCTACGAGACATTTTGAAAACTCAGTTAAAACAAAAATTATAACACTACTAACTCACACTCACTCCCAATGAGGAAGATGGAGCGAGATGGGGTTTGTCGCTTGCTCCTATCAAGTGAGCGAGCAAGTCGAGTGTCTCATTTATTTTGTGTCGCTATTTAACTATAATGTTGTACCTGTATTTTCATTTCATGTTGTTATTTTAATAAATTGAATTATTATAACATTGTTGTATTATTTCACGACTGATGTCTATCGCGAAAAATTATGAAAACTGCTTTAAAATCCGATGTTTTTTTTTTTATTTTGAACCATCTACGCGGCGCGGGAACGTATTAGCACACTGAATTTTGGCCCACAACATTCCAAAGGTTGCCCATACCTGCTGTAACAAATAATAACTGATCGTCTGGCAGTCGGGATAGAAATACAGCACTGACTTATTTGAAAGACAACAACATATTCGATAAAATATAGACGTCACATAAGTAGTACAATTCAATTTCCCTAACAATAATCTCACAGCGTCATAGAACGTCTACCGCTTTAAATTCTATTAAAATATTATTTTTATTTATTTTTTATATTTATTTTAATTGTAATTTGTATTTTGTTTTAATTGACAACTATAAATTGATTCTACTGAGTTTACATGCTCACATTGATGATTTTTTTTTAGAGTCATCACTTAGTGCACCATCAACATCAACGCACAATGAGGAAAAATATGCTATTTCCCAAATATGAGGAGAATCAATAGCAATAAAAAAAATTAAAAAAAAATCTTGCAGAAATAAAAACTATGTAACAGAAAGTAATATAACAGAAATAAACAGCATTATATTATTGATAAGGCTTTGTAGGTAGCTTGAAAAACCTGGTAGACATTGACTTCCTACAAATAAAATGGTATTTCACATATAAATAAAGATTTATGAGGTGTAGAAATAAGTTTTTTTCAGCTTGGTTGCAAATAAAATACATTGGCGATGAAACTAAAGTTACTTTTCGTCTGTTTATTGACAGTTGTAAAAGGGGGAGTTTGGTTTGATTTGGGAGAGATAATAATAGCCGGCCATACACGAGCATTCCAGTGAATAGATTGAGAAAAACGGAGGTATGGGGAATAGAGAGGGAAATGGAGAAGAGGAAACTACACTATAAGATAGGGCTGTATCAGAAGGTTGACAAACAGGCCAGCCATTCCCGCTGCTAAAGTGGTCCACAGCATGCGACCACTCTCCACAAATACTTTCAAATACTACTTTTTCTTTACAGCTCTATTTTAGTTATATTATTTTATTCAGGCAGTTGCTCGGTTCCAACATGGACATTTAGATTTACTTTACTATCCTAAATTGAATCTGTCTATTCGATTTATTATATTAGTGTAGAATATGATCCATTATTTATAGTACAAACATTTTGTTATGGCTAGCTGACTGGAAAGGAGTCAGGGATAACAAACTGTGGATATTGATAGAAGCTCTAAGCTTTGTAAGACGGAAATTAACAGGTGTTAGCACACGACATACTGCGGACAAAAAGGTACAAGAAGATTTTCTCTGCTAGTTGGGTTGAATGCGGGGTCCCAGACCTTCCCTAGGCCACCTAGTCTTTAATTAATTTAATGGGTACCTGCAAAGAGGAAATCAGGCGGCCGGAGCATAGCACTGATCACACTATTTCCCTAGTGTCCCTATGGTCAAGAATGCCTCTACAGTATCTGTCCTTCTAGGCCCTCGTGGCCTGTTACGGGACTGATTTATTTTTAATGCCTTGGAATGTATCAATCCAAGATAAAATAAGAAAGAGAGCAGTGGCGGTACTCTGTTCTGGCGGTACAGTCTGCATCCCGCTTTAGGCTTCCAATACCTGCTGTCTTATATAGGATTCCTTAACCGAAAAGGAACTTAAATGAAGAATGCATACAGGCTCTTGTTTTTATTATTAAATTTAAAAACAGATGTTATATACAATAGAATGAAGAAAGTTGTGTTTGTTTTTCAAGAATATATTTCCTTAATATAACATGGCGCTGCGGGTATAGAACCAACTCAAGATGGAGTTCAATAAGCCTGGTAAGCTGAGAACTGATGGAAGTCTTTTTTTATACGTTCCTAGAATACGGCTAGAATATTAGTTCAAAATTGTATTAGTAGACTTTTATTTTGGTGTCCATTCTGTTTCTAGAGTTCCTTCATTTATGATCATATCCATAGACAAAAACCTTATTTTATAGTTATTTTGTAATACCGTGGTAGCTTTGAATTTACTGCGAAATTTTAAACTAAAAAAAATGCCTATTTATCTTTCTTTTTAATTGTATAAAAAACAACAACTTTTTTTTTTGTTATTAATAAAAATTTCTTTTTGTTTCTGTTTGAACAGATGCTGAAATCAACTGTCTTCGGCTTTATGAATACGGCTATAAGTGTCATGAAAACAAAAAATATTTTATTTCTAGACCTACTTGTTCAATATTGTTCATAAGTACATTGTACCTAATACCTAATACTTGTCAATATCTATATTTGTTAAAAAGTGTATAACTCATACCTACTTGTAAATATCTACTTGTTAAGAAGTGTATATGTAAATTACACCCAAATAAAGTCTAATTATTATTACTCTGAATTTACCTTTGTTCTTTTTTATCCACATAATAAAGTCATCTGTCTGTAGGTTGTTAGCATCCTATATGGATAAGGTCAATGTAACCCACCCATATAGGATGCTAGCAGCCTATAGGGGTAGGATACAAGAATCAAACATCAGGATGCTCGCAGCCTATATGGGTAGGCTGCTAGAAGCCAGTATCAGAGTGCCAGCAATCTATAGTCTAGGGGTACGCACTCTATTGTTGGATGCTAGCTTTGGGTGTGAGAACTCTACTATAGGATGCAGAATTAGCATTCCAGCACTCTATTATAAAGTGCGGGCACTCTAACTAGTGGAATCCTATTTTAGGCTGAAAGATGTGGAATCCTATTTTAGACTAAAATGTCTTATTTCAAAATACTCGCACTGAGTCACATTTTCAGGCTGCCGGCAGCCTGAAAGAAGGTGCGAGCAGCCTGTTTTTTTTCTCCGTGTATGCTTTCCGTGCCTAAGGTCGTGGGATGGACTCCCACCCTGGCTAGAAAAGGGAAGTAACCTATAGATAACGTCCTAACATTCTGTGTTAATTATAAATGGACGTAAAAATTTGTTTAAAAGTAAATCATAATCAAATAAATGAATAACATAAAATTACATTACAATGTTTTTCAAATACAACCAGCCAATGTAAGTCTATAGACTAAGCCTACATCTCATTTTACAAATGTGTGAACTTTATGTTTTGAAAAATTGTGTCTATGAAATGGCTACCCTGTCAAAATGTCACGTCTTGTACACTCTGTTGGTATGTTTTTAACAATTAGAGGTCCTTTGAAGAGTCTAAAAATAGGGTATCCACTTCTATTCATTCAGTAGAAGTGTGTGAGTAAGGTATGCCCGATTCTCAAAAGACGTACCACTACTTCAGCGGCTAGCTGGCCATGCTTGAGCTGTAAGTTAGACTTCTGGGTTAGGTCCTAAAATAATATATAATAAATGTACATAATAGTGCTAAATGACGTTTCTTCATAAAGGTCATTTCATTCAAGAACTTTTTAAGTTATTCTAAAGCCTGCACTAAAGTTTTCATAAATATCATTACTAAGCTTGGAGAAATAACCCCATAAAAGTTATTTTTAATACACTAGGTACTTGAGTGCGGTAAATATTTGAGGGAAAAGAATACAAGGAAAAAGGCTGAAGAGATTAATTAGGGTAAAATAGGGAAAAAGGGGAGAATAATTCACTCTAACTTGAATTATAGGAGCCAGATTTGGGGGACGAAATTCTCTCATTCTTCTTTTTATTACAAGTTTCTTAGAATTACTTCTCTGTCTACTTTTTCTTATTAGTTTTTTTTTCTTCAGGAAATTATTTATTTATTCTTCATTTAGGTTATCACACACTGCAGATTATGTTTACTTCAAAATGACGGATTGAGTTGACAATCCTTTGACTTTTACCCAAACTAAGATATGTTTTGGTAAAGTTTCGAGTTTGGAATCTTTAAAAAAAAAAAAAAAAAATCAGACAAGATCGATGTAGAGAGTTTCGTATACTTTAGTTAGTACCTGAAGGTTGTGAAATCATGGTAAGTTGAATGCAACCATTTGAAAGCTAACTATGTTTCCCACAAAGAACGGTTTCCTATGGGAAAAAACTCAATCGGAAAATTATTGCTTAAACTTCAGCGTTAGTTCGTTTGAATGACTCTTTTTTTTTCGTATTGATCGTTTTTAGCACTTTCCTCCGAAGGAAAGTAGCTATTGAGGTTGCGCTCGTGACGAAATTGTTGAAAAATTTCTTCGAATCTTTATCGATCCTACCTAGTAGACACCGAAAATGACCCCAGTTAAAATTTATATATATATATATATATATATATATATATATATATATATATATATATATATATATATATATACACATATAAATAGTTATATATGTGTCCGTTAACACGATACAGGGCAGAGTTTTTGTTTTTTCGCAACGAAACTTGGTATGTAGTATTCCCTCATCAAACGATTGAACGAGTTCGTTAACCAACAAAATCGGTCCATCCGGAGGGGGGGGGGGGGGTTACTCCAGAGCCAAAGTAGTTATTTACCAATACCAGCCATAATTTTTGTTATATTTGAACGAAACTCGATATTCGTTGTGGTCAACCGAAGAGAAAAATTTGTTGTAAAAATAAACTAAATCGGTTGACTAGAGGGGGGGGGGGTTACTCCGGACAGAAATTACTAATTTCCTTATACCGGTCGTAATTCCTGTTGTATTGTTACGAAACTCTGTATACGTCCTGGCTATCAAATAAGAAAGATGTGTTGTGAAAATGAACTAAATCGGTCGAGTGGAAGGGGGGAGGTGTTACTTTGTACTATGTTTGAATTGAATTCTCCCGCCAAACGTACATTCGCGAAACTCATCAAGATCAATAGATGAAGATGTGAAGCTTTGTGTATTTATTATGTAGTGTAGTACCACGCATACCAAAACTCTGGAAGGAAATAAATTACAAAATTAATAATTGAAACAGCTGCTCATAAAAGCAAAAGAGCAGAACAATTTATGTTTTTATTTTATTTATCTATATAGGTTATTTTAAGCATATCATTCAGGAATGCACTCGATCCTACCCAGTTCTGAGGAAAGTGCTTAGTTATGCAGCTCCTGCGTGACGGACTTTTTTAAAAATTGCTTTTAGCATTAAAACGAAGAACTTGAAATTAGAAGCGGATTTGTATTATTTGACATTCGTAAAAGACCATTCATTATGATGGAGCAAAAGTACAGCTGGCGGAGTAAGTCATCTTTGCTTAGACTTAAGTACTGTTAGTTTTCTGAGACTAAAATCTCACTATTCGAGGTTTCCTTGAAGTTAACATATAAACTTTGATGAACAAATTTTTCATCAATAATTCTCCATTTCTTCCCTATAGATAGAAATTATATTCTACAACATATAATTCTTATTTTTTGTTGTTGTTAAAACTGCTATTGCATATAACTTCAATTAAAAGTTCATTAAACATTTGAATCATTAGCTTTTTTTTTTTTTGGGGGGGGGGGGGGGGGTTGGATTCAAGGCGTGTCAACCGTTTCATTAGCTTTTCAATGTAAATTTTCCTCAAAAATGGCAAAACGATTTTAAACAACATATAACCTTTTTCTATTCAAATTTATTTTTTTCATTAAATTCGTCACCAAAATTTATCGTATAAGAAAATCTCCTAATTAATTTTAAAAAAAAAATAATCATATTTTACCAATTGAAATGAATTTTCGAAAGATTGATAAGTACGCTGTGTTTTTAGCAACCCAATATATTTGGGTAGCACTATTTATTTTTTTTAAATAAAGAATTTCTTCTTCTTCCAACTGACAATAGGGATAAGATTGTTCTGGAAACTAAGATGGCGCAGTTTTTGAATGTTCTGGTATTTTAAAACTGACGATAACACAATGTTAGGAGCTAATGCGGAACCAATACTCGATGTTCATCAAGTGTAAGTACTTCAAAAGAAACCAAAAATATAAGAAAATCCTCTATTTAGGAAATTTGAAGGACATATGTTTACATTAGAAGCCTTAAACACAAACGTAAAAGCCGCTTGAAGGATACTTTGTGAAGGATGTAATGGAAATAAGAGGCAGGCCTTCTTACGGGAGTGGAAGGAACATAAATCAAAAACGTTTGCTGGAGACGGGGACGGCTTAGGGGAAGCAATCCGATTTTGTGGGGTTTTGTAAAGAGCCGTCTCCATCTCGAGCCGGTCGAGCCGCATTATTGATACTTGTTGAAGGAGTATTGTTGCTCTATGCCTTTCTTGGCAATGGATTTACTCTTCATCTCGTATATTCTTTCATTTCTCATCTTGGATAGAGAGCAGATCATTTTACAAGAGTTATAACATAAGATATTGACGATGGCAAAGCCTGATGGCCATCGAATATCTCTATTTGGTACTATTTTTAACAGGTGGATCAGTGGTAAAGAACATGACTAGTGTTGCTTTTCGAGGGCCAAAAACTGAGTCCCATGCCATCCGTAGGCCCACACCCAGCCTTTACTGTGGGTTTGCAAAAGAGAAAATCAGATGGCCGGAGTGTAGTATCTTCATAGTACGCAGTAAGGTCAAGAAGAGGTATTCATTTCTCGAACAATATCTCTTCTGGTATAATAACAGAGGCATAAAAATGTTTACTCTCAGATTACAAGTTATAATGATGTAGCTTATAAACAGAGACAAAAACCGATTCATAAGAACAATACTGACAATGTCTCCGATTGACATCGCCCTATCGAAAATTGTTTCATACCCTTTAGAGAATTAAAAAAAGGTCCGACTCGCAGGAACTGCATCATCTTAGCGGGGTTCCGTTCTTATCCCAAGTCTCATTTGGAAAAATTAAAATAGAAAAAGTTATTATTTTGTTTCCACCTTTCTAGAAAGGTCATCTTACCTGGATGGGTCGGCCAACCCCAGAAAGGCCCATCCATCCAGGCAGTTGATAAAGTCACAAGGTCTTCGAATCTCTCTCTATATTTCTAATAATAAATTGTTTTTCTATTTTACTTAACCTGTTTTATTGTCAAATACATTATCCAACTATAAGCGATTAAAAAATAACGAGGAATAAAAACAGACAAAAAGAACCGTTCGAATAAACGAAATCAATTACTTCAAAGTTTAAGCACTTATTTCTCCGATTGACATCGCCTAATCGCTAATAATAATAGGCCTAATAATCGCCTAAGTAAGCTTTCGAATGGTAACCTTCCGTTTACATTCGACAATGTTTTAACCGGTTTCTAGATATTAAAGAAAATATACGAAGGTCCCAACTAATTTTTTTTTGGAATACTTCCTTCACCCAAATGTAACCAAAATGAAAATATTTTAGTTTAGATCATTTTAAATATTTCGAAAATATGTGAATTGAAGCAAACGATTCTAATTACCCAAACCCAAAATTGAAATTACACGACAGATTTTTGAACCAAACATAATATCAGACCATTTTTGTGCGCGTGAGAGAAAGAACAGTTAAATATCTCAGAATGTTAATGTTGTCACTTGCTCCTCTCTGATAAACATAATCTTATCATCGAGTTAATCTTACAGCAAAACCTTAGAAGCATTATACACTCTTGAGATGTTTCTTCAGTTTTGTTTTTTGAAATAAGCCATCTTTTAATCCATAAACATTACATCATAAATCTAAGATAAATAGCTAAACCAAAACATTTTCCAGAGATAAATAAAGTATTTTTAATAAATAAAATCCCTTATAAAGAAATAATAGACTTTATAAAGGCTTTAAAAGTTACTTAATGCGCTCATAATTTAATATTACACTTTCTAATGAAGTTAAAAGTTTCAAACGATTTCCGACTGTTCGTTTACAAAGAGGGGAAAAAATACCTCTTTGATGAAATGAAGTTTTGCCTGAAAAACAACTGAAACAGTGGGTTGGAAATAAAAAGAATGAAATTGTGAAAGAACTGAGAGAGAGGCAACCAGCTAAGCTAATTGGTTGCCATGCCATCTTTTATGTTTGGATTCGTTTTACCCGCACCAATCCTTTCTGTTTGATAAAACTCTGCTGGAGCTCCGGCATCTTAGTGGGTTTATTTCACGTTTATTTGAATTCAATCTTTATGATACAGGCTGATTTTACTACTTTGAATTTTAATAAATAGTCGATAGATTATAAGCCAAAATCTAGCTTAAGTCATAATTAGAGAAAAAAATTACACACACACTTAGACGGATCTAAAATTTACTAAGCCAAATTTGCATTATATTAGCAGTAAAACTAATCAATAAACTGATGGGCCTAAGACTTTTATTGCTTTTCCAATCGAAGCATCGAAGGATCGAGAGATTGATTTTAAGTATTTGGTTTCTTGAAACAATTCGCAATGATAATTTTTTCCATTAAAAATGTAAATAAGTAAGTACAAAAATTAAAACTTGTTTCATTTCTTTTTTTCCGATTTTCTCCAAAACGAAGCAAGAACGAGCAAATCTCTAAAGGACTTTTTGTCTTAGTTTTTCGGTCCCTTATTCGCTCCTGAAAATTTGCCATTTAAATTTGTGACACCCTGTATATATATTACACATATATACATATATATATACATATATATATATATATACATATATATATATACATATAAATATATATATATATATTTATATATATATATATATATATATATATATATATATATATATATATATATATATATATATATTTAAATAATAACGATAATACGAGTCTGTACCTTGAATGCCGCTGTGTGATCGAACCCGCATGAACGATACCATTTCTCATACCTGCTTTGCTTTTCATATTAAATCATTGCAACAGGGAATTAATACATTAAATTGTTGCATTAATTACATGTTTGTGCTTTTCTGACTCCGTTCATACTAGATGTGCTGAAGCCCACCGGGATGCTAAAACATTTTCCTGGATTTGATTTTGGAAGGAAGCTCTGGAGGAAGGTAATTCCGTGTAAAGCGGTTATAGAGGGCGTAAACCACCCGAGCTGTGCTATTACCTTACAAAGTTTACGGCGGAACTAAGGGAGGAGAGACGACCTTGACAACTTTTCTTCACAGTAAACCCTCCCCCCGCCCCCTTCTGCTAATTTTCACATTTTCCAGCGAGGGGCTCCTCATTATGCAGTTTTTCCCACCGCCGACCAGGACTTATAAAAGCTGTTAGCCCCTTCCTTTATATAACAGCGCTGATTTGTGGGGCAGGTTTATCTAATGTATTCATTCCGTAGAGGGGTTACACCGTTCCTTGTTCAGATTTTCGCATGTTTCTTCAATGTGAACTTTAGATTTAAAAGGAAGTTTTGTAGTTAGGAACTACATTTGTATAAATTGTGTGTGTGTGTGTGTATATAAAATGAGTTAATTTGTGGTGGGAAATCGAATGACATTATTTTCAAGATCATATGATTCAGAGCACAAGTAGACCAAGTCCATTTATGGCATGGCATTTTCTGTTATAATGGGATTGAGTAGTATTAATAAAATGGCTCTTTTCTGTGCTGCAGGAGACTAAGTCCTAACTTCATTATTTTGCCACTTGTAGGAGTTTTTGCATCACATCTGGAAGTCATTTTTATTTGTTTTCTGAGCACAAGTAAGCTATGTCCAAGTTATAACTATTTTATGGATAAAAATAAATAATGCCTGTGTTTAAGTTCAAAGCTTATACCGGTAAATAGGATTTATACAATGTCTCTGCAATTAAAACGCATAATACTAATTTTCTGAAAACTGTATAACATGGACTTGGTTAAGTTGTTCTCTGAACCATTCATATTTATCATTGTTTTCGAGAACATGAAATAAAACCAAGAATATTCTAGAATATTTGATTGAATGTTTCCAAAAATACGAAGATAGTAGAAAATTGTTTCAATAGCCTTGACATTCTTATTATTAAATGTAACAATACATGTAATTTGTAAAAGTTATGTAAATAAAATATGCACATGTATTGAGGTTTATTGTAATCGTTCCGAAGTTCTAAAATAAAAAAAATATTGAATTAAATGTTAAGAAAACTTATATTCATTAGTAAGATTAGAGTTTAGGTATTTGGTTTTCAATTAATAGTCGTTCTGCAGATATTGTAAGAGCATTGTTGTGTACGTAAGTCTGACTCGAAGAAACTGACCCAGAAACATATTTTAACCTTATGATTAGCCGTTGTATACTAAAAGCAATCCCTGATATGTATTGTGAAGAGATTACTCTGACAGTACCTATGGGAGGCTAATATTGCATGTTAATAAACTTCAGCTGATGGTATCACTGCCTCAACCTAACAAATAATATTGCAGTTGTGAAAACAATTATTTTTGTAATCCTCCTGCTTAGTAAATATATAATCCCAATTAAATAAATCACAGATGACATAAAAATCACATTTATATTTGGCGCAAATAGTTATACGTTCAGCGATTATGCAGATACATTTGTAAGTCTTCTATAGGTAGCGCAGCTCAGAAGAATACAATATAAAAGAAGTCCAAGTTGAGGCGAATAGGGAGAGTTAAGGAAGAAAGCAAACGGAGGGAGGGAAGGGTGTGAGAGGCTTTATAACAAAGTAGGCTTACTCGTTAAACGGCGAATCTTGAGGGAAGAGAGCTAATATTTGTTTTAGCCTAAGGATTTACCACCTAACACTCTCATTCTCTCTCTTTCTCACCCTCACTCTCTCCCTCTCTCTCTCTCTCTCTCTCTCTCTCTCTCTCTCTCTCACCACTCTCTGTCCCATCTCTTTATCTCTCCCCACTCTCTCTTTAATTAATAAGAATTTGAATACTTGAAAAATATGATTAAAACCTGACGTTCATCACAGCAGTACATTTTTTTTAAATAGAAACATTTTAGAAAAGTAGCACATTTTTTATAAGTTTTTAGTCTTAAAATAGTTTAGGAAATAAAAAATATTTACAAACTTGAGTATAAACATGTTACTGATAAAAAATATGCCCTTTTATTATATTAACGGCGAATCATGAGGGAAGAGAGCAAATATTTGTTTTAGCCTAGATATGTACCACCTCACACAATCTCTCTCTCACCGCTCTTTCTTTAATTAATAAGAATTTTGGCTAAGGATTTACCACCTAATACTATCCCTCTCTCTCTCTCTTTCGGTTTCTCTGTCATCAATGAGTCTAACTCACCCCCGAAGTAATATGTAATATTTGAAAAATAAGTACTATGTAGTAGAAAGCGGATTATAAGAAGAGAACTTGATGTCTCTCAATGACTTTTTTTTTCTTTTTTTTTAAGGGGCACAGACATAAAAAATTACGGTTGTTATTTGTATTTCTTACAATTAACTTCGAAATCGGATTCGATTACGGAAGAATTCTCTTTTAATACAAAGCTTTAATGTCTGTATTTATAAACAATCTATTTTTTCACTTCTCTCTCTCTATCACATTAATATAATAGACTTATTAGGACGTACAACTAAGAAAAAAGTACAAGTTTTATTATTCCCGGGGGCGAGGTTAGCTCAGTGGTCGAGTACTGGACTAATATGCTGGAGGACCTTAGTTCAAATCCCGAGCAAGCACTAAAAATTTTTATCTTCTATTCTCGTGTTCATGGGTTGAATTAGGTCTCATGACCGTCTCAATCCAGCCTTCAATTAATTTATTAATGGGTTCCTGCAAAGAGGAAATCAGGCGGCCGCAGCATAGTACTGACCATACTATCTCCCTAGTGTGCCATGAATCAGATACCTCGTGGCCAATTATGGGACTGAATTTCTTTCCCCCCCCCCCCCCCCCCATGTGTTCTATCTAATCCTTGGATTGTTGGGCTCTCCGCATTTGTTGAACCTTATAGGAAGGTATGAACTCACTGTGCTTAATTCGGGCCGCAAAAAATAAGTAAACTGAATATCTAGAATATTATATTTAAGGAAATTGGTAACTAGTGCCCGTATGGACTCCGACACCTTTCCAGCCTTATTACTGGTTGTTGCGGGTTTCAGGCTTTTACGAATGAAAGGCGCAAAATGCCTGCGAAAGAAAGTTTGAAAATAAAAATAACTATATTTTGTAATGAATTTCTATAGAAAGGGGGACCTTGGAAGGGGGACGGAGCCTAAACGAGGGCCTCATCTGCATTCACTCCCCAGATCTATATCCGGGAAGCAAGAAGCTTTTGCTTTATTGACCTGTTCTCTTTCCTTAGGGGAAATTCATAAATATTTGTAAGCTTCCTGGAAGGGGTTCCTATTCCAGTAGGAGGAGCTTAGCCTTGAAGAAGCCATCGTAGCTGATGGCGCGAAAGGAAAATGTCTTGGAAGGAGTCACACAATGCGATAAAACAGAATCGATATCATCCAAGATCGTGGAATCATTAGCATTTAGCAGCTTCCTTATATGCACAGAAAATACTAGGAAAGCATTAAAATGGAGTCAATGTTTAGAGTTTTCTTGGATCTAGACGGTGCTCAGATGACGGACATTGTTTCTTGATATTCTTGTGCTAGATAAGACATTATTTGCTAGTAACATATTTTTCTTTGTGTAGAAAGGTACGAAACATTCTTAGTTTACAACATAAACCGAAGTGCCGTTTCTTAAACGCAACGATCAAAGTATTTGAGAGTGGTCGAGTTACTCCAGATAAAAATCTAAGCTAAAAAAAAAAAAAAAAAATTAAATTGAATCAGGCACAGTCACAAAATAATTTTTTTTTTATACTATCCCTGATTTTATGTATTTTTTTGCTTTGTTTTATAATGTGTTTCGAAGAGTATATATATTGTTGTTTTTATTTTTATAGGTGTTACTCAAAGAATCATTTGTCATACAATACAATTTGAATATATTTTTAGTTTAGGTGTTAAATATTATATTTTTAAGTATTTAAATTCATTCATTAAATTCATAAGGGTCTGAAAGCGTCGTTTTTAAGAAGCAAATACAGGTTATTATGCATAAGATCGGATGTTTTTCACCTGTAATACTCATTACTAAAAAATGTCATGTAATATTTAATTTATTTATATTGTTTTAATTTAATTTTTTGATAAAGCATAAAATACTCCCTTTCAGTTCTATGACCTATGACGCTTTCTGCTGATTTTCAATATTTTATAAATTGATTCGACCCTTTGATGCAACCGTAGAGGTTCATATATATATATATATATATATATATATATATATATATATATATATATATATTTATATATATATATAAATAACCTGCCGTTTGTTTGTTTGTCAGTTTTGTTCCTCATACAAATCCACACCGTTTGACCAGGCTGTAGTGCTGACCTCTGTCGGCTGCTTTACGAATTACTTCAAATTCACACCGTTTGACCGCTTTTGACGTAACTTGGCACACAGGTAGATACGGTGAGTGTCATAGGCAGAAATTAGGTGTAGTGTAGTATCTAATAAAAGCATTTACTTGGTCTTATATTCAGGGATTTGTTATTAACGGGATAAACTGTCTAAAATTCTGATGGTTAAACTTAATTAGATGTTCTGAGATAAAGCTATCAACTAGTGGAAGACGGAGGGAGGGAGGGGGGCTATGGTAATTTACGTAGCGAAAACGTAGAAGGGAGCCTCCACCCTCTCCTGTCAGAGCCACTTACTCCTTCCCTTCTCCCCGAATTCAAAACTTATAATTATCCAGAGACTCAGCGGCTGCCTTTAATATTTATAGCAGGCCCTTGCCCTTGTCGGACTCCTACGCCCTTCTTATCCTTTATAAACTCTAGTACTTTTACTACAAAAATCTTTTTCAACCGATGGAAAGGTTTTATGGAGGGCGAGATTCTCTCGTAGACGGCGGCTACTCTTCATCTCCAGAGAGTTGTGTTTTGAAACTTTTGTAATTAGCACGGGTTACTGATCTTTTCGATAAAGATCTCTTTTTGTACTTTGAAGTCTTTCAAAACAAATTTAATTGATAATTAATCTGGCAAAATGTAGAGAATTCAGGAATGTTTATTAAGTAAAATCTATCGTTCAAAGTCTCCAGATCGATTGCTTTATAACAGGTATTCTCTATTTCTATTACTATAACAGCCTTTGAAAATTCAGCAAGACTAATAATTTTAGTCATCGAAAGTTCATTTTAATTCTTTCAGGATGGGATTTTATAAATATTTTTCCCGCTTTATTTGCTGAATTAGTTCATTTTTTCCTCTGTATGAAAGAAGCACGTAATCTTCAGGTTTCAATGTTCTCTTCAGAAGATATCAAATATGTACCATATCTTCTCAAACATATCGCACTGGTATTTCGAAAGTGACAACTCAAAATAAACGTCAACTGAAAATATGTCTCTATTGCCTATGTAAGGGGCATAGCATTAAAATAGGAAGAGTGACACAAGTGCCCTCTGGTGTACATACAGTTTTGATGGTTGATAAAGTTTTGATGGTTGGTTATGTCTTTCATAGACATAACAGAAATATTTTTGATTGAATTGATTTTTGAGTTATGTCACTTTAGAAATACTAGTGCGATATATTCCAAGATCCTCAAGAAAAGAGTCGAATATAGCTTTCATGAGAATCGAAGCACACAGGAACTTCTTTTACTATGAGGCAGATCTTTCAATAATATAAGAAAAAAGTTATTAAAAATGTCTTGAGAGAAAAAGGAAATATCAAGTTCACGTTTAGACAGCTGTTAATTAAACAAGAGAACAAGAAACGACATAAGATTTTCCAACCGACAATCGAAAAAACTTTTGGCAAAGCTAGAGGCTTCGCTATTTTACATTTTGGTTATGGATTCATCCATTCCGAGAGCCAAAAATAAAACGTTGATAGGTGACCAGTTAATCACTCACTACTTGGATTTTCCGATGACATTGTTAATTTTTCAAGTGATGTGGTCTACTTGGACCTGTCATTTCGCTTGATACATACTCAAACTCCTTCAAACTGAAAATACGCCGCCTCTTATTAAAGACACCTTAGCAGAAGCTAGGATAAATTTAGTCCAAAATATTGATATATTTCTAAAAATATTTAAAAAAAAAAAAAAATGCTCGTCATGCAGAAGCTGCATAGCTAAGCACATTCCTCAAGGTAGGTAGTGTACAACCACCTCAAATCCTGAAAAATGTTCTTAAAATATTATTTATACACACAAAATAAACATGAATGGTTTTGCTCTTTTAATGGACGTTTGCTAGTGAACAGCTCATTCAAATATTAGTCTTTATTTAAGTTTTTTCTGGAGTCCCCTTCCTTATAGACCGACTGAGCTTATTTTTACAACGCATATTTTACTATACTTTTTTTACTACACATGACGTATGCCGCGTTTTGTAACAACATAACAACTTTAGGGGCATGCTATTAAATCATGTCCGGAGTAAGCCCCCTTTTAGATGTATGATTTTGCTTGTTAATGATCTGTTAATTTTGATCAAAAGGATCATTGTGGGTACTTCGTTGGTAGGATAGATGATGATAAGGAGAAATGATTCAAACTTCTTTCATGAGTGCAACCTCAATAAATGCATTGCATCAGAAAGTAATACAATTATTAAACATTTATGGAACAATTCTATATGAAATCTTTAAACATTTTGTAGAGTTTCTATTTCCATTAACCCTAGAACGACACACTGGGTTGTCACACACCCCAGGAATGTTTAAATATTGATTAATTCCTGTGTATGTAGCTCTATAGCCAAATCCCACCATGTAAATAACATTCATGCATAACATAATCGATTCTAATCATAATCTGCCATGTGACAGTTTTTTTTTTTTTTTTGCTACTTGTAGTAATCTGAAGTAGTCTTGGGGTATATCTATCTCACACCCCAGTGTGTCGTTTGAGCAACTGTTCTGGGTATCTCACACCCCAGTGTGTCGTTTGAGCAACTGTTCTGGGTATCTCACACCCCAGTGTGTCGTTTGAGCAACTGTTTTGGTTATCTCACACCCCAGTGTGTCGTAAGTGTAACTGTTCGACAGCCTACGAGAAGTAGCAGAAGAAAACAAAATAATATAGTAAGACATTTGCTTGGGCTTAAGGGCCCTGCTTAGGATATTTCCAGCCCAGGATAAGAGAGGAACCTCTTATTTTCACCGTAAAAACGATGAAATTCTTAGAAGGCGGGACGCGATCAATTCTGTTCTGACATATAAAAAAGATACTGATGAGGTAGAGATCCGGGCATTTATTGGATTGTTATATATTTCAGTAGAGAATAAATCCGGTAAAGTCTCATTAGAAGAGTTTCCTATAACAAATGGGTCATCCTTTATTTCGACGTCATGCCCATGAAAAGGTTTAGCTTCCTCCCATACTGCTGGAGATTTGACGATAAACTGACAAGACAAGATAGGAAGCCTAATGACAAAATGGCACCTATTAGAGACATATGGGAAATTTTTATGAACAATTTTGAAAAATGTTATACCCCTTTTGAAATGGTTCTTTTGATAAGCAATTGTTGGCCTTTAGAGGCAAGAAAAACATGAAAGGAGTTGGTTTTGTGAAAGGGTAAAGGATAGAAAGACGAAACTTACATGGCTGCAATGAAAGATAGCTATTTGCAACGAACACAGGCCAGCAAGATGCCTCGAGTGCAGTGAGCGACAGAGGTTCTTTCAGGGCCACCATTATGTATTTTATTACTATATAATTCAAAAAATGACTTTTCTGCCACGTTTTATGAATCTTTTACTTAATATTTTTTTATGTGTTTAGCAGCCATACGAATTATCTTGTTATTTAAGAAGAAAATTGATTTTTTTTTTATTTTAGCGCGGTTCCTCCCTCCCCCATAGGGAGGAACCCCGCTTATAAGGTCGATACAATGAAACAATCCGGAAGTGCCGACAAGAAAATTTCGCGTTTCAGAACCCCTAGAGACCGAAAATAACGGTGGTTCAAATTTGTATATATATATATATGTATATATTTATATATATATATATATATATATATATATATATATATATATATATATATATATTTGTCTGTTCGCTCATTTCTGGCTTCCCTGATGGTCCGATTTTGATGAAATTTGGTACAAAAATCTACCGTCCAATTTGAAAGGTCAAGTTCGTTAACCAGCAAAATCCGCCCACTGGAAGATGGCGTTTGGGGCGAAATTCGCGCAAAAAAAATCGTAACGCTTACGTTTTTGAGTTCATAAGCTTGTAAGTACTCTTTTTAAAGGCTTCTTGGGCTAGGAAAACGAATGGAACCATTTTCAATGCGATAGCTTTAACCATTTTCGAGAAAACTGAAAAAATAATTTTTGAATGCCGTTTTTGGTTTGGGTACTTAGAGTCATGGGATTCAGTTGAAACATTTACTGCATGTTCTACTTTCATTAAAACTAATATGTTGACATTTTGGTTGCGTTTGGAGTTAAGGAAGGGTTAGAATAAAATATTTTATTAACAGACATAAAAACGTTTTGGTAACTTTGTATACTTTCCTTAATATCTCGAAAAAGGTTGAGAATTTTGGGAAACGGAAGGATACCATTAGAAAGCTTACTAAATGCTCTACAAAAAAAAATTCTAATGAAAGTTTTGATTAGGCGATGTCAATCGGAGAAATAAGTGCTTAAAACTTTAAAGTAATTGATTTCGCTTATTCGAACTGTTCTTTTTGTCTTTGATTTTGATACTTAAAATTATGGGATTCAGTTGAAACATTTTCTGCATGTTTGAATTTCATCAACACTAATATGTTAAAATTTTGGTTACGTTTGGAGCTAAGGAAGGATTATAATAAAATATATTATTAACAGACATGAAATGTTTTGGGAACTTCGTGTACATTCCCTAATATCTCGAAGACGGTTAGGAATATTGGTAAACGGAGGGTTACCATGCAAAAGCTTACTAGATGTTCTACAAAAAAGATTCTGAAACAATTTTTGATTAGGCTATGTCAATCGGAGAAATAAGTGCTTAAACTTTGAAGTAATTGATTTCGTTTATTCGAACGGTTCTTTTTGTTTGTTGTAATTCCTTGTTATTTTTTAATTGCTTAAAGTTGGATAATGTATTTGACAATAAAACAGATTAATTAAAATAAGAAAAACAATTCATTGTTAAAGATATATCAGGCTGTACCGTATGAAATGTCAGTTTTGGATTTGTCGATTTCCTTCAAATGTCTTGAAACTGTCGAGGCTCCTACTCCGAGTTCTTTGGCATATTCCCTAGTGTTTTTAATTGCTTATAGTAGTCAAATGTATTTGACAATAAAACAGGATACGTATAATTAGAATCAATATTTTGTTTGTTAGAATTCGAAGATGCCGTATGAATATCTAGATTACAGTACTGGTGTTGATTTCGTTCTTTAGAATTATTCTTGGTATTCCCTATTTTCATCTGTTACCCATAGTTTTTCATTGTTAGTAGGTTTTTCTTATTGATTATAGAATATAAATCTATTTGGCTATAAAACAGGATACGTAAAATTAGTGACAATATTTCGGAGATTTCTGAGCAAAATACTTTTAAGATTTTCTACCACCACGAACGGTTTTTTTCCTCTATTTTTATCCACTAGATAGGCTTTATTTTGCATATTATTCTATATAAGTTTTATTCAGCAGGGGATTATGATGAAATGTCGTGTTTTTGCTGTGGATTATAAAAACGATGTATCTAAGATTGGATAACATTAGCGAGTCTACATAGTTAAGAACCGACGACGGAGGATTACTTCTTGCTATGATTTAGTCTACATATGTATATTAAGTCCTAAATTCAAAAAATAAACTTCACAACGGTTAGATACTATGAGCGATATGGCGGTTCAATGCCCGTAGAACACAAGGGGGCCGCAGGAAATTTACCTGCTAAGAGTTAATCCTCAAGAGCTGTAAATATACCCCAGGTATCTGCTGACACAAATACAAAGCCTAGGCGGAGAGCACCCCAAAAACACAGATCCAAACATAGGTTATATACTAAATATTCATAAAGACTACTTAGTTGTAAACCGATTCATCAATTAGCAATCAATAGTTTTCAACAAAGGTTATATACTAAATATTGATAAAAAGTATTTAATTAGAAAAAAATCAATATTCCACAAGACTTGTTTTTGGTCCATTTGTGTCTACTCCATAGACTTAATTAGGTATATTATTCTATTGTAGTTGGGCAACTAAACTTTGTTTTATTTTGTTAAATTTTGTTTTATTTTGTTTATGTACTTCTTCTTGATCCTTCTGTACATGGGCGTATATAAAAACAATTTCGGGGGGGGGGGGGGCTGAGACCATTTCCAGGATATGGAATACTAAATATTTAGAGCTTGGAATAGTTTTAGGCAACTAAAACGCTATTACACGTAAAATAAAATATGTTTTATGAACTAAGTGATCTTATTTAATTTATTTTTAAGGGTTTTACGAGAAGTTTTTATCATCAATTCAAAATTTCGGGAGGGGCTGCAGCCCCCTCAGCCCCCCCCCCTCATATACGCCCATCCTTCTGTATCCTCTAGAAAGGCTTTATTAGGCATATTTTGTATTGATTTATAGAGCTTTGCTTTAGAATGAGAGCCAGATTCTGTAATTTCCGCTTCTGTGTAAAAGTTAGCTACTGTCGGTGTCCCTGACGCCTTAATATCACTTTTATTCGAGATGTTCGAGAGGATTTTGACAATTTTCACGAGATATATAAAAAAAAAAAAAGTTTATTTCTTTTCTAAGCTTATCAAATGGCACTAGGGACATGAACGGAACCGCGCTAAGATGCTGCAGTTCCTGCTAGTCGGACTTTGTTTTTATTTTGCAGCTAGTTGGATCGTTAAATTTTACATTATCTAGATTTTTGGAAATACATCTGAAAATAATCCATTTTGAAATGATTTATTTTTATTTTATTTCATTATACTGCCTCTACCCTGCTGGGTCATTGGCAGTGCGGTCAGTTAAAAGTCAAATGTCTTTGTAAATGTTGATTGTTTTAAGAAACGTGAGGAGTTTTCGAATTGTCAGTTCGTCGTCTTGTAAAACGTCTTGCAGTGTCTCGGGTATCTTGAGTTAGTCTGATTTGGTCGTATTTGTGGCAGTGTATTAGTATATGTTCTATAGTGTTTTGTGTCTCACATGTGGTGCACGTCGGGTGATAGAGGTTGTTAAGTAGGTAGCTGTGGGTCAGTGCAGTGTGTCCTATTCTCAGTCTTGTCAGAACGGTCTCTTCTCGTCTTGAATGTCGATGAGCTGTTGTCCAAGTCTCTGTAGTCTTTTTGATTCTTGCGATTTGGGTACGTTGGGTTCCGAACCATGTGAGGTTCCATTTTGATCTTACGACATTTTTCAAATGACTCTTGACGTCTTCTTTTGTTGCTTCATTAATTATGGTTGTTTCTGTCTCTGTTCGTGCGTAATTAGCTTGTTGGTCTGCTAGTTCGTTTAGTGTAATCTCGCAATGTGATGGAACCCACATAAACGATATTTCCTGGTGACTGCACTGAAAGCATAATTCTTGAACCTTCTGTAGAAATCCATGAGTTGTATCTCCTGCCATGATTGCCTTTATTGAACTTAGTGAATCGGTGATGATCAAATTCTTCTTCTCTTTCGATTCTTTTACGATGTTTAAGGCTTGTAAGATAGCATAGAGTTCACTAGAAAACACTGAATTAGTTTCGTGTAGTCTGAATCGTTTTGTGAATGAAGAAGACACGACAGCACATCCTACTTGATCTATTTTTGATGCATCTGTGAACAGCTTGAAGTGGTCTGAGAATTTATTGATCTTTTCTAAAAACAAGGTTTTGTACACATTAGCAGGTGTAGAGTCTTTTTGGTGACGTGACAAGGAAATATTGCAGGAAATCTTGGGAATCCACCAAGGAGGTAGATTTGCTGCCTCTATCTTACATATTTCAGGGAGTAATAGATTTTCTTGGCGTAAGTATTTCTCAACTCGACTTTTGAACGTATTCGAAGGTGTGAGGTTGTTCAACTGATTATTGTTATTAGTCAGTATATTTTGTTGGACAAGATGATTACTGACTCCTGTTACTGTTACATAATACGATAACGACAAAATCGTTCTTCTTACAGATAGAGGAGGTTCACCACTGTCTATATGCATACTCTCTACGGGCGATGTACGAAATGCAGCCAAAGCTAGCCTAATGCCGGCACTGTGTTATTTATTTTTGTTTCCTAGACTACTTAGATATTTAAAAATACATTATAAGCATTGCAGGTCTTATCACTTATATTTTACATCAATTTATATGTTGGGGTGTTCCACACCCCAGTGTGTCAGATTAAGTCGACTTTTAGAAGTGTGTCATTCTAGGGTTAAGAAGTGTTCACTGAGAAGAGTGAGTGTATTGAAACAGAGAGTTGGTCCAACATGGAAGGGTGTGAGTTGGCTGATGCTCGTCCACTCAAGAGTTAATAGGGCTCGACTCAAGTAGGCACCAATTAGAGGTCCTTACACTAATATTTAGCCACTTCTTGCTCGGTCAATCACGGCTTATACTCCAGCTATCTTTATCTTTCAGGTGTTCATCAAGGGGTTGTATTCACTCCATTATATTTCTCTTTATTTGTTAGTAATATATGTGTTATCTTATTAATTTTTATTATTCATATATTTGACCTTTAATATCAAAGTGTAGCGGAAGGTCATTCATACGTACCAAAAAACAAAACAAAAACAAAAAACAATTAGCTTATAACCAAATCGCTTATTCCTTGCTTTAAATGACCCACGCTCTTTTGGCGTCTCCTTAGAAGCTTATAACTAAAACCTGGCCACATCATTAAAAATTATAAACAACCCATTTTATAAAACCCAAAACTGCCTTTAGACTTTTATGGTACTAGGAGTCTTATAAGCTCAGGTTTTTATCAAAATCTGTTATTTTTGTAAATGATACAATTTATATATTTTTAGAAATTTTTGTGATGAGTCAAAATAAAAATAAAATATTTGCTTAACCCTTTAAACGCTCTGAGTGTATATATGCGGGCGTGAAAAGCAGTACCCACACCGCTCTGGACGCATATATGCGGTCTAGGTTTTGAACTTGCTACGATATGCTTGATAGGGTATTTCGTATTCCTTCCCTCCAAAAACGCTCCTTGGTCGAAGGGGCACGCAAAGAGAGGAAAACTTTATGTTTAAACAACTTTAAAGCAGGAAAAATGGTATAGAAAGATCGACGAGGGCCATCGAGACCGGTAGTGCCGCGATCTTATCGCATACCTACAGGGTGAGTAGATCTATAGGTCTGCCGCAAACAAAAGAACAAGGCAGTGCGCAGGCGCTGCAGCCAGCTTATGTGTAGGAAGGCCTAGCTCCCCTCCGGCCACGCCCCTCTTGTTCTTTTGTTTGTGGCCCGACTATAGCCCTCCCTTCACATTTATCGGATGCAGGAAAGTTAGCGTTATAAGGTTAAATACTCCTACGACTTGCAAGAAAAGGAGTCTGGTGACATTATTAAATATTGGCAAAATCAAAATTCTAAATAATCTTTATTCAGAAAAATAAAACTAATACTTTACCAAGAAGAAATAAAGATTAAATCGTGGAAATTTACGAGAAAACGTCATATTCGACAAGTCTTTCACACGACTACTGGAATTCATGAACAAACTAACTTCCTTCTTTTCAAAGACGTTTTTTTTCAACACCAAAGAACTAAATAATTTTTTTAGAAGAACCTATTTCTTGAAATGAAAGTGATAACACACGTAAGTTTCCCCCGCCTTATCTTTTTTTTTTTTCTTTCTTTTTTTTTTACGGCGCATCAACATAATTCTTGACCATTAGCGCCGAGATCCAGGGTGCATCCAGGAATTTTCTCAGCGAGCCATGGGATGAGAAAATTCCTGCCACCGGTGGGGATCGAACCCACCATCTCCCGCTTATGAATCTAGCGCGCTAGCTACTAGACCACGGGAGACCCCTCTTTCTGTTGTTAAGTATATTTTCTCAGAGAATACAATCCGAATTGAAAATATTCAATACTCGAAAAACGTTACAAATTGTGACAACGTTTTTGATGAAATTTGCCTAAATTGTAGAGATTTGTTTTTTGCATTTTGTTATATTATATTGTTTTATTTATTTATTTTTTTTTTTACGGCGCATCTACATCTAGTTCATTAGCGCCGACATCCAGGGTGCAGCGAGGAATTTTACCAGCGAGCCGTGGGATGATAAAATTCCTGCCGGAGGTTGGGAATCGAACCCGCCATCTCCCGCTTATGAATCCAAGGCGCTAGCCATTAGACCACGGGAGACCCCTATATTATATTGTTATAATGTTTATCAAGTGATTACTGCTGAAATAATCGAGTGTAACGCCACCTTGTTCCTCTGTAAGAAATAATGTTCCCTGATGCTTGAGATATATAAAGCTAATAGGAGGGAGAATATTGTTAGTATCGATTCAACACGATGAGCTTCTGTGGGCGATGAGGCGGAACACGATGATGCCCGATAAGGGCACTCCTCTTCCAACTGTCCTCATCATTCTAGCTCTTTTGCCTTCTCTCTCTGTCTCTCTCTCTCTCTCTCTCTCTCTCTCTCTCTCTCTCTCTCTCTCTCTCACACACACACACACCTCTCTTTTTTTCAATTAATAAGAATTTGATTACTTGAGAAATATTATTGAAACCTAACGTTAATAACAGAAAATACATTTTTTTTAAAAATAGAATAAGTTATTAATCATTATTAATAAATAATGATTACAGAAAAGAAACTATAACAGCCGAACATGCACTATTAAGAACAATAATAAATAAAATAATGAATGAAACGCTGAGGGATCTCTTAAGGTACAAATTAGGTTAAATCAATCCTATTAGTGAAAGGTCTTCAAGCAAGAGATGTAAAAGAATGGAGGAAATTATTCTTTGTCCACTAAGAATAGGAAAATCCCGAATTATTCACTCACACATTATGAGGAAAGAAGACACACCTACCTGCCAATATTGCAACACAAGCTTGACTATAAAACACTTAGTAACTCAATGCAGACGTGGACCAAACTTTGACATGCCTGATAACTTGACTGATTTACTCAGGGACGAGAGCCAATATTTAGAAAACACATTAGAATTTTTGAAACAAACCCCAAAATACTTAATTTTAATGGACTGATTGGAAAACTGATATGTATACCACTTTCCATTCATTTTTTTTAGTCTAATTTCTGACATCATTGTAAATACGAAGAATGTTCCTCCTTTTTTATTAGTTTGTTACTTTAATTATAGTGTGATTAGTTTAACATTATAAATATGTAAATTGTATTAGTTAATTATAAATATGAACTATAACCCTCTGTAAATCTATATCAGATTTAAAGCTCCATCACTATGTATGTAAAATTATATTTACCGTATATCTATGTAATACCATCTAAAATGATCTATCATCTATTAATGTAAAATATTACCAGATGTAAAGCTAGGATCGCCAAAACTGGGAATAGTTTTACTAAATAAATTTAAAAAAATCAATCTCCAACAAAAGATTTTCAGATACGTTTATTACCCAAGGCCTTAAAAATTCTATATTCACAAAAATGATTTTTTTTCTTTATCTAGAACGCATGAAGGTTAAATCGTGAAAATTTGAAAGGCAGTAAACAAACATTCGTCAAATTCGCATTGCTTCAAATTTGTTTGATTCCTATACTTAATTTTGGTTACGCCAACATTTCTATCGGAATTCAACAACTAACTCATTTCGCTATATCTCAAGAAGTGGATACTCATTAATGACAATACCTATGGACATGAGTCAAAATCAATACAAACATTTCACTTCACTTCACAAGGTTTAGAAAGTGAGACATCTCAGATTATATATGTCTTTTTGAGTCTAAAAATGAGAAAGGACTCTGGATATTGGTTAATAAAGTACCACATAAGAAGGGGAAGAAGCAACCCAATCCTCCAAAATGGCATGTGGGGTGCATAGATATATCATCAATCAAGCTTTACAATGTTCACAACCTTAAGCTGTATTTACCTCCAACTCTGGACAGAAGTCATGAAATTCACCAGTAAATAGCATGAAATATTCCTTCAGGCAATTTATTTTTTTTACAAAGCTTAAAATAAACTCATTTTTATAAATCTATATACTGTAACTTCTTGTAAACTTAGGGAAGAAAACTACAATAAGTGTGAAAAATGCGTTTCATTTTCCAAATATTATGTATATCCCTTTATTAAATGTGTCAGATTATTTAAAATGCTCGAAGAGCAAAGGCGGGTAATTTTTTCAGAATATCGACTACATATAATACAATCAAATCTTAGATATAAAAAAATTGGAGACCATTTGGTGATAAAACTAGGGCTTTTTCCTGAATACACATGGTGCGGTGTCACACAAAAAACTAAAAACAAACCAAAAAGGTGTAGGGAGTAGCAGCTGGTGCGGAAAGAGGTACCTCTGGGTCAAGCTCGCAGCTGCTCATTCCCACGGTTTCCCTCCTTATGAGTGGCTAATATCACTGATTATCATCTGTGTGACTCCTTATCAACCTAACCCTGACCTCTAGTTCACCGGGTAATTTATTAGTTCGTTGCCACTTTTGTTTTAGCTGGTAGCTTCAAGAGGACGTCCTTAAGTGAAAATTTATGTCGCTGTCTTGTCAGAATAAATTAAAACGCACCTGTGTAAAAGGTCTTCATCGCCCATCTATACATATACTAAAAATGTAACGGATCGCTGACTGTACAGTGAAGGTACATGAGAAAAAATATTATGGGGGGCCTTTATCAACGTAACAGCACCGAAAACAATAATTGTTAGAATTTTTTTCTGTGCGTTTGTTACGCTAATCTCAGAAACGGCTTATTCTATTTAGATGTGGTTTTCACTGATATATTGTGGTGAGTATCACTTAACATTTAGTGTTTGTTTAATAAATGAAAACGTTATGCCAATGTAATGAATCACGTCGAACATTTCATAAGCTATCTATATCTACTAGCTGTGGCCGTGGCATCGTCCGCATGGAATAGTTACTTTGGGCAGCATTTTTTGGATATATCTTTTGGTTTATTTTGGATTATACAAACCGTCGTTTGAGAATTCGGGAAAAAATCTACTTTTCAGCACTGCTTCTCTAAACACGATATTTTACGTGTAGAGAAGCATTAATAAAGCACAAGGTCATACGCTAAACATTGGGAGTGTGGATCTAAGTATTAGCTGTTTTTCAAACGGTACACAAACGAAGGTGTTTATAACCCAGAATAAACCAAATGATACATCCGAATAACGCTGTCCAAAGCCACGGGCACAACGGCCAACGAACACTGTTAATGTGATTGTTTGAGTTTATTTGAATTGTAATTTTTACTGTAATATCCGGACGTAGAAAGGCAGTGTATCTGCAATCCAAATAACTCAAATTAATTATACACTCAATATTTTTAAACAGACATCAACTTTACTGAATGCAGACAAAGAAATCAACCTCAAAACCTTATGACAATCAAGAACTCCTAGCAGAGGACAATAACCCATTGCCAGAGGAGCAGATACCGTAAAATCTGCTTTAGTGGCAAAATGTTATATCCGCTTTTTACGCATTAATGCCATTTTAGATTTATTTTTTTAATTATTAATTTATCTAAAACAGTTTGCTTCACCATCCATAAGCAATAGGAGTGAATGTATGAATTTAATTATGTAAAAGCATTTATTTGGACTTACGTTTGATAGAAGACAAAGATTTAGAAATAAAAGGTCGTAAAAACTTCCAAGAGTTGATGTAAACATATACAGTTTATATATATGTACATTAAAAGTATAATCTATATATATAAAAATCACGTGTCTGTTTTTCTGTTTATCTGTTTTTCTGTTTTTCTGTTTGTTTGTTCCTTATACAAATCCACACCGTTTGACTGATATTGACCAAACTTCGCACATAGATACGTCTTGATCCGGGAAATCTCGTAGGCTAGCTCAAAATCTTCTAGGATTCATAGTTTGGAAGTAACGAGTTCGAAACTGTCATATACAGAAGAGTTTATAGTCAGAAATCGGCATTTTCTTTCCAGTGTTGCCCCTCCTTCTAAGAAGAAGTGCAATAAAGAAACCTTTGTTTGTTTATCTAAATAGTAGGTTTATATTCTCAGAGTTTGGACAAATATCATATAAGATATCATATAATAAAATATCATATTTTTTAAGATTAATTTCCTTAATATCAGATCAGTTTTCTTCATATCAAATTAATTTTCATTTGATTGCCTAGGGCAACACTGCTCTAACCAGAATATAGACTAATATCGTATAAATAAGTATATCATAAAAATGTTCTGTGTTTATCTAATCATAATTTGGACTAATATAATATAATTAAGTGGTCATGTTTCTATTCAGAACTATAATAATTTCAATACTTTTGTTGAGAGGTAGTTTTTTCTCTTTAGTAAAGGAAGGTTGCAATGTCGGTTATAGTATTCGGTTGAATAATCTCTCACTCGCTTTTCTGTTAAATGAATATGTTTGTACTGGTATTTGATGGAGAGGGTTTTAGTATGTGGAAAAACACTTAAATTTTTTTTTTTAAACTGATGAGGTGTGTAAATGTCATTGAAAAGGCAAAGGAGACCAAAGTTGGTGAAGATTGGGATCAGCAAGATCAAATAAACAGTTTGAATTTCTTTGTGATTTGACAACAGCCTAAGACATAATTCAGAAATTTGATAGATTATACCTAAAGGAATCAACAGCATAGTAAATTGTACATAGAAACTTCAGATTATGTTAAAAAAATAAAATTCAAACAACTGAAATGAAACAATCAGTTTATCTGGACATGTTATAAATTTATAAAACTTGTATTGTAAAATGGACCGTGTCCCTTTGGAAAACAATAAGAACAAGGCTAAAAGTATTTTGGAATTGTTTACACTGATGTGGACCTTTTTTTAACTATGAGTCTCAAAGGTGAAAAACATTTTGTTTCATTTATAGATGATTATAGTAAGATTGCCCTCATGTTAATTTCTTCATAATTGTTCAGTATTGTTTATTGTTATTTAAGTGTTTAGTGATGAATTCCCTTTGTCTCACTGATGTATAAATAAATAAATAGTAAGATTGCTAGGATTTAAACTATTAAACCTAAAACAGAAGTTTTTCATTCCTTTGTTCAATAAGTAAATGAGGTTGAAAACTTAGGAAATTGGTATTATGAGGTGTGACATTGGTAAGGAATATTAAATAGTAAGAATTATGACTACCAAAAAAAAGGGTATCAAAATTAATCCCTGCCCCATGAATTCATGAGTTAAACGGTGTGATTTACTAGAACAATTATGAATATATCTCATTGCTTACTGGCAGAAGATATTGTAGAAAAAAATGTTGGCCAGAAATGATATGTGCAGCAACTTATTTGAAAAATCCCTCTTTAGCTAACACCATTGACAATAAAATACCCTATGAAATCTGTTTTGGAAAGAAACCAGATGCTTCTAACTTTAATTTATATGGTAGTAAAAATTTTGTTAGGAAACCAGAACAAATAATAACTTCTAAATGGGATAAAAAGGTGAATATGTGCATTTTAATCGAGTATAGTGAAGTGGGATATAAAGTACTTTTGAATAATAAAATCATTGTCGCTAGGCATGTTGATGTTATCCAAGAAAACATAAGCTGTATTGGATTGGCTGAGGGCGAATCTGATAAAGTTCAAGCGATTGTGATTTTTGGGATAGAGAAATAGATAGTTTGAAACAAAATAATGCTTGAGATTTTGTTGAAATAAGGAAGTTGAAGATATCAAATGGGTCTAAATGTTGAACAGATGGATGTAGAGACTATATTCTTAAATGATCATTTAGAAGGAAAATCCACCACTGGTTTTCTTATTAGGTTATTTGGTAATGTATTATACTGGAAATCGAGAAAGAAAAAAGATGGTACAGAAGAGTCTCCATATGCAGAATATGTAGCTTTAAGTGAAGTTTAAAGTTCCAAAAACTTTTTGTTTTAAACATAAAGATTTTTTTAAACATTAAAAACTCCTTTGTGAACAATGTCATTTTGTAAAGGACTTAAATTTATGAACTTGAAATTAATTCTCTCGCATACATATGCAAATATTATTAAAATATTATATTAAATGTTGTTATATTTAACTTATTGTTTTATTCGCATATAGATAGATGTACATAATAAATTATATAAATGTTTATAATCATACAAATGAATGTAAATAAATGAATTAATTTTCACCACATTTTGAAACATTATTTTATTATTATAAGAGCTGTATGGTTAGCAACCCTATTAATTTGGGCAGCCTCACTTTAATTTTTTTTTTAATAAAGTTATTCTTCTTATAATATTTCTTTTGCATGCTATTTTTTTGCAGATAAATTAATGTATTAAAATATTATTTTTATAAGAAGAGGAAGTCACGTGAATTGTGGTGTTCTAATAAATGAATAAGTAATTAAATTTTCCATGCAATTTATTATTAATTTAATTTCCATAATAATTTAATCATTATATTCTGCCATATGCTTCCTTTTGTCTGGGATAGTTATATCCTCTGACTGTCACCATTTAGTCGGATAGCTGGTAACGCACATTTCATGAAACGTTTTATGCACCTTGGAATTTTGGTGTATTGCATGTCGTGGATAGGTAAGGCATATATGTGTATCCTGGACATACCTTGGAACACCAGGTACTGCACATAGGGGAAAGGTGTTAAAAAAATATGTTACTAAAATAGTATTTTATTCAGAAGCCAACAATCTTTAATGTATAATTAAGGCAAGTTGCTTTATTTCTAGAACAGCCACAACTGTCCTGTCCAGATGATTGGTGCTCTCTCACTCTTACGGTTACACGCAGTGCATTGCAGTCTATCATCGGCTGAATTTATTTTCATGTCTGCTGATTACTAAACCTCACAAAAAATGTCTGCCCATTTGTAATTATTTCCAATTATGGTGTTTAAATAGCAGTGTGAAGAAGAGACTTCATTTAATATTACAAAAAACCCACTTCAGTTTTGTTTTTATATGTATCCCACTTAAAAGTGTCTACCTTATATATTATTCATTATAGAATTGCCTTAATTTTACATTAAAGAATTATGGCTTCTGAATAAAACACTATTTTTGGCCCATAGTTTGTTACTGATTACCATGCGCAGTACCTGGTGTTTCAAGGTATGACCAGCAACCACATACTTAACTTTTTATCTACACTAGAGACCCACTATAGCACAATTTCAAGGCACATAAAACACTTGAAAAGTGTGTTACCAGCTCTTGGACTAAATGTTTAAATACGGTTGCAATTCTGGTAAAAATATTGTTGCTCGCCAAGTCAATGTCGTTATTGAAATTCCCAAATACCTTTAATTCATTGTTGTCCATAACTGCAAGAAAAATATCTTAAATTTGTTTTTATTCTTAGAGGCCCCTATTTCCTATGATAGAAGGACTATCCTTATGGAAGAGCCCATGAACCATAAAATTTGAAACAGAAGCTTTAATAGAAAGGACTATTAACAAACTATGTTTTTAAAACTTTCCTTTTGGCATAAATAACATACACCCTGCACGACTTACCTACTTTTTCATTCATAAAAAAAACTCAGTTACGGATTATTACATGAACAGGTAAACAATATAACATATTAATATTATATTTGCGCAAGGTTGAGGTTTTAGCTTTAGATGCGAAGCCCTTAAAATAAATAAATATTATATTTAAAAAAAAATCAATGAAAATAAAGAATATAGTTTCAGTTGTAGGTTATTACAACTTATAACTAATCATAACCTTAATTAAATGCCTCATTTGTATTGCTATTTTTTATGAATATTTATTTATGGACCACATATTTTTTTTTCTTTAAAAAAATTAAACACAGGGAGTTTGGTTTGGATTTTCTTTAAAACGGTATTGCAATTAAATTATTTGGAATCATTTAATTGTAATACCATTTTAAAAGTAAGGGTACTTTTTAAAATAAGGGTACTTTTTAAAAAATAAGGATTAATTTATTTTCCACCCCACTTTCTCTTAAAAAAATGGAAAATAAATTTTTCAGCCGAGCTCTCAATTTATTATCTTATATTCTCATAATTTGGACAAATATAATATAATCATTCATTTTTTTAAATATATAATATAAAGTAGGCGTACCATGGAAGCTGGGTTACAACTATTTAATATGAAGCATGTGTAGCATGGTAAGCCCGGCTACAGATATTTAATATAAAGTAGGTGTAGCATTGCACACCGGGTAACAGCTAGTTTTCTATATAAAAATGTTTTAATTAAAAATGTTGTATTGTAACGAACAGCCAGTGTATAGATTCCTATAGATTTTTATCTTCTATTATCGATTTTGTTGTTAAAAATAGACTTTAAATGTGTATTTTCTTGAAACCCAATCGATTTGTTTTTTATATATTCTTAATAACCAATTCGGCTTCGGGGTACGAATTAGAGATTAATAATCCTATCCCTGATTATTAATTAGATTAATATCCCATCCTCGCATGAAAACGCTTTATAAGAATTTACCACCATCGTAGTATCAGATTACCTATTTATGTTTTGTTTTGTTCCCTTTTTATTAAATCTCCATTTACGTTTTCTATTTTTTTTTTTGTAATTTTATTTATTTTGTCTATGCATTTATTTTTTCCCCTTTATGCTCTCCCCCACTCTTTTTTATTATATACTAGCTGTTACCCAGTGTGCCATGCTACACCAACTTTATATTATATAGTTGTAAGGAACAAACATACAGCTGGTAGATTTTTTTCACCTTACCTATGACACTTCCCGTATCAAGACCTACCTGTTTGCCAAGTTTGGTGTGGATTTGTATAAGGAAAAAACAGATAGACAGAAATCTGACACATGATTTTGACCTAGCCTATGACACTCCCCGTATCAACCCCTACCTATGTGCCAAGTTTGGTCAAAATCGCTAAAAAGCTGTGGATTTATATGAGGAACAAATTGAATGGCTTTTTTTTTTTTTTTTTTTTTTTCTTTTTTTTACGGCGCATCAACAAATCTTGGCTATTAGCGCCGACATCCAGGGTGCAGCCAGGAATTTTCTCAGCGAGCCCTGAGATGAGAAAATTTCTGGCGCCGGTGGGGATCGAACCCACCATCTCCCGCTTATAAATCTAGCACGCTAGCCACTAGACCACGGGAGACCCTTTTCTTTTTTTTTTGTTCCACAATATAGTATCCTTATACTGTGGGAGTTCATTTAGGTTCTGCAGGTTCCATCTTCCAATACTGCCTGCATTACAATCGAAGTAATATACATTTTTTTAAAGTTTTAATAATAATATTAAAATAGAGAAATATGATAGTGTAATGATAACAACTATAATAATAATACTAATAAAAATAGTAACAATAATATTGAAAAAGAAACAAATTATAATATCAAAATTATAAATTAATTGAAAGAAATAAAAAAAAAAAAGAATGAATACAAATGAATCAAATAAAATAAAATAACTGATTAATGAAAAGAAAACGTCCGTTCTTGCAATGGCTTATTCTTGCGATTGTTAAAACAAAATTCAATCAGGATTATGGTCATGAGAAACTGTTCAATTATTTACAGCAGCATTATTTTTCAAAAACAAATGCACTACTTTTCTCATTTGTTCCGATACTAAACATAAAGGTATGAATTCTGTATACGCACTTTTGATAAGATTATATGATATAATAATAAAAAATAATGATTTGTCAAAATGAAATTATTTACAGTGATAATCCATCGTCTCAGTTTAAAAATAAATATATGTCAAGATTGCTTTACATACATTTCACAAAAAGTTTTAGCGGAAATATTTTACTACAGCTCATGACAAACGTGTAGTAGATAGGGTGGGAGAAGGAGTAAAATCCTTGGTCTCTAATGGAAGTTGTGAGCATCTAGCATGTTAACATGAGCATGTTGCATCTAGTTTAATGACAAACACTACAATTCTCCGTATGAGCAAAGTAGATATTGAGCCTGCTATAAGTTGGGACAGTCCATGGGTTACTGTAAAAAACATAGTTTTTATTAAGCAAATGTATGTGCTAAAATGCAATTCGCAAATCAAAAATTCAACTATGGAAAACAAACTGAAACCAGCAAGTTAACAGATCAAAAATCTTAATATTTCAAATTTTAATGTTAGTTACTGGTGCGCAGTTACATGTGATAAAAATTAAGTTGTATTTAATTTTATGTTGCCCAGCAACAAGTAATGAATGTTTCTTACATGTAGATAGTTTTCATTCTGAATAGCTTTGGGTTATTTTTTATAGTTTTTAAAATTAAATCGCTGTATTATAAAAAATAATATATTGTTAGCTAAAATTTTAATTGAACAATTTTTTGTATATAACGGAAAAAAAATAAAGAGTGAAAAAAACCATACTCTTTATTTTTTCATGTGATAGTGTATACCTTTTAGAATAATAATAAAAGAATATTTTAGTGATTTTCTTTTTATCGTTTGATGATATTCCACTTAGTGTGGAACGCCATATTTAATTTTTCAAAATGCATTTTAACACTTCAGGATTTTTTCAGACCATTTGTAATTACTTTATGCTGATATTATTTTTTTTTCTGGCTTCCATATTTATTGAAGTATTGTCATAGAAAATGTCATCAACATTGGTCGATAGGTATGATTTATATTCTAGAACTAAGTGCACTTCCTTTGTCCAATCGATGATAACTGCAAAATTTGAAATACTTTAGCAGAGCATAAAATTAAACTATTTGAGATTGAGAAAAACTATTTTATATTCTTACTTATATCCATGAAAGGAACGAACATGCCAAGTTTCATTAAAATCTGAGATCATGGGTTTCAAATCCTATTTTTTGGGGTTGATTTGACATGGAATGACCCAAATGTTTAAATATCATGTCACACATAGATGATTTTAGGTGGTACGTTAAAGAACTAAAAGTATTTAAGTTATTAAAGTTCTGTGCTGGTTAATGGGTTAATGTAACTAATCAGAAATTAGTTGGGATTCGGCTAAGAAAACATCAATACGATTTTTGTAAAAAATCTGTATTAAGGACGTTTCGGCTACTCATGTTTAGCCTTTGTAAGCTAAAATGACAAAAAAAAAAAAAAAAAGAGAATTAATAAACAGAAAAAAGGTTTAACACTAAGATAGCGGATAGATCTATAATTAATAAATGGTAGATTTATAAAACGTAAACGAATTTTAATAGTTTTTTTTTTTTTTTTTTTTTTTTTTTTAAGGCGCATCGACATAATTCTTGGCCATTAGCGCCGAGATCCAGGGTGCAACCAGGAATTTTCTCAGCGAGCCCTGAGATGAGAAAATTTCTGGCGCCGGTGGGGATCGAACCCACCATCTCCCGCTTATGAATCTAGCGCGCTAGCCACTAGACCACGGGAGACCCCGAATTTTAATAGTAAATGAAATAAGACAAATGATTTATGTACTAAATTTCATCAAAATTGTCTAATTTTTGAGCCAGCAGTGTTTAATTTTAGATTGTATTTCAACAAATGAGAAGCGCATCGCCTTCTGAAGAATGGAAAGCATTGTTTGGAGTCTATTAAATACGAATAAGTTTTACAAGTGAACCATCTATGTTTTTTTTTTTCTCATTTAGCAGCTATATCCATTGACGATTGAGAAGGGAAGAGAGGTGCTAAAAGACAAGATTTGCTGAAATTATTGATTTATATCTCCAGCATTTTATGTGAAAAAGTATATTTAGAGGTTGTGGTTTTAGGAAACTGTAATGCACGATATAGAAATGCACCCTTAAAGGCATTAAGAAGGATTGACTTCCTTCAAGCCATAATCCTCTATTATTGCTTTTCTACCCTTCAATATTTCTCCAAGTTTACATTTTATGTCCGTGTGTTTTTTGGATATTTACAGTATTATTATACAGTACCTCAGGATCATAAAGCTATAGTAAAGGATTTGGATCGATTAAGATATTTTATATGCTCAATCAAGGAGATGTTTTTGTTTTTAGCAGTTTTTATGTTAGATTAAAAGGAGTAAATTTTTTAGTAAACATTTTGTGATTTTATTTTTTTTTTTTTAGATTTCTGTACTGATAAGTGTTTCTTTAATCAATGTTTAGGAATGACACTGATGACGATATGTAAAATGAGGATAGACGACTCCGAAAAGAATCGAATTAAATAACATGAACTATGGAGTGGTATTATAAAAAAGAAATGGGAAAGGGGATTAAGGAGACCAGTGAAACATTAAGATCGATCAAAATGTAATTAGAATGACGATTTATATCATAATATCTTTAGGTATTGTAAGGAAAAATATTTCTTGAAGGTATGGTTTTGGGAAGGCGTAATGAAAAATACACTGATAAAGGTCGGAATGCTAAGAATTCCAAAGTAGCTTACTTGATGCAGAGATTCTCAGAAAATTGACTCGTAAGTTATGGAGTAAAATATACTAGATAGGGTGGAAATGACAAAATGTGGAGGATAGATAAAATCGATTATGATTAGAACATTTCTTGGTTAAAAGAATGATAAATAAATATGATTATTTAGATAAAAGGGATTTTAAGCAAGTGGTGATGGACTGGAGCGTAATAAGGGTTATCAATTTTACGAAAGACTAAATCAAAACAGCTGATTGAAGGTAAAATTTTGTGGCTTATTGTTGAAACCAGAATTATAGGATACAGAAGTGGGGATCTGGTAAGGCGAGTAGAAGAGCTGATAAAAGTAGTTTTTCTTGGTTTATAGTTCAATTTTATGAATCAATGGAAAACATTAGTCCCTTAAGAATAACACATAAACTCACATAGTCGAATATTATATATATATATATATATATATATATATATATATATATATAACAAATACTAAACTCTATCTTCCCGCTATTTAAAGCTATTTACAGAACCTTAAATAATAAAATAACAAATATGTACATATTAATGCAAACAAGGGGGTGAATGTGGAGAATGTGGAGGGATTAGGGGATATTGGAGCAAGAAGGGAATGAGGGAGGTAGAAGCAATGATGAAACAATATAAAGGAGGGGGGATAAGAATATAATTAGAGTAAATAATTCAATACAAAAAAAAATGGGGAGTGTGTATAAAAGAAAATCAAAGACAAAAAAAAAAGGAAATAAAATAAAATAGAACCTCATAATCCAATAAGAAAAAACAAATATAAAATTAATCAAACAAAAATAACAAAAATAGAAGCATTCGAAGATGTATCGGGGTACATAAATAATCTGGTCTTACATTGGTGGTAAATTCTTAAAAAGCGTTCTCTCGGGAAGATAGAAGAAAAGGGAATAGGTGTGATTTATAGAAAGGTAAGGAAATAGAGTGTAGAATAATAGAAAAATGCTCAAGAACTGGAGAATAGGAACCATGAGAGAATAGAGATCAAGAAGTTACTGGGTTAAGGTATAGACAATAAAAGGCAAAACTGTCTGGGTTTATATTCTAAATACAAAAGGAATTGGAGACAAGAATATCTGGACACCAGCCATGGTCCCCTGCCTGGGGAAGAGGGCTAGGCAAAAATAATTAAGATGATGAGTAACCCGAAGCAGAATAACTGTAGAAAAGAGAATGTGGAGGGGATAGTGATGAAGGAGTAAAGGATATTGCTAATGAAGGACAGCCGTTATGTAATGCTCATGGGACTGGACTAGTTTTATTGGGGTTGTCTCTCATAAAGCTACATGCACTAGTGACTAAGTACTAAACTCATGTAACGAGGCATTACTCAGGCAAAGCAAGTACATGATCAGTCCTCAAATGTACCAAAGGAGGTTCTACCACTAAAGAGATAGGATACATACGTTTTTCGCTAATAACGATAATCATATAAGGTAAATGGAATACGAACCAAATATTTTATGAAATAAAAAAGAAAACACAAAAAAAGGAAGATCCCTCGAATCCTTGGTAGCATAGAAATACCGAGAGAAAGGATAGAGTATGAGAAGAAAACATTAGCCCCGGCCCGGGCTGTTAGTGGAGATTTATCCGCTGGAGGCAGCGCTCTCTGATATTGGTGGCAGAGAATCGATCCCACCCCCAAGCTCTCGATTGGAACACATTCTTCTCGGATAGTCATGCCCTCGTCCTCTCCTACAATCTCTCATTCACTCCATGCTCTCCTCTTTATTACCTTTACCAATTTTCATTCCCGCCTCAACTGTACATTGGCGGGGAAAGGAAAATCGCATTATTTTTATTTTAACTCGTTAAATTCTTACTTATTCAAGTTATATTTTTTAGATTTACTTATTTAAATGTTATTGGATTGCTAGTCCTTAATCAAAACAAATCAAAATCAAACCCTTTTCCAGGAGGGGGCTATTGAACCCCCAACTATTTTAGAGATCTACTCGTACGTGCTCCATGTAAAATATGTTGTTGTTTTTTTGGGGAAAAAAGTGGGAAAATACTTAATCATTTTGAACACTAAAGTTTTCCAAATTGCCTTGTTAAATTTTTCAGATTTCTGACTTTTTCAACTATAAATTTAATAATACATTAAGTTTTTTGAGTTTATTGTACAATAAAGTCCTATTTTTGAAAAAAATTAACTTTTAAAAGTTAGATTTAAAGCCTTTTAGAGGACTAATAAAAGATAAATAAATAAATATTAGAAAAAATAAGGAAGAAGAAGAAATAAATTAAATTGTACACATTGTATATTTGGTTGTTAAGTATAAGAACTCTTTAAGTGCAATATGAAACAACAAAAACATATTCACAAATAGACCCTAGGTCATAATAACCTTGCAGTTATTCGCCCTGCCCTACTTATTTAACATTATTAAAAATTAATTGTCATTGTAACATTTTGATCTCATTCAGTTGGCCCAACTTTTGGATGTTTTCCTTCTCAAATTGAAGTTGTAAGTCTTTGTATTCCTAAGTATAGAATGTCTCTGAGAGATACAAACCCGGAGTTGAGAAAAATTTGGATACAACACGGCAGTGAATAACTATATTTAAAATGTGAGTTGAAGCTTTACTAACCTTTCGGATATTTGGCCGTTTCTGAGTACATATATAGACCATGGTGCATCTGTAAAAACCCATCTATAGTTGGATATTGTGAGTGGGCAGGATAATTTTTGCGGGAATATCGTTGGAGATCAAATGACAATAATGCATGGTTGTGTAGATCGAAAAGTTCCCGGAATATATTATTTTTTCAAATATAAAACAAAACCGAATAAATCACTTCTTTCGGTTATAACTCCGAACTCCGTTGTGTTCTAATTCCTTCAGTTGTGTTATATTTGCTTTATATGTTCCAGCATATTAATAATATGTGAATTTTGTTACAGAACAATTTCATTCTGTTATTGTTTAATTGTTAGTTGGTTTTTATCTGTGTCTGAACTAAAGAAATGTCTTGTTTTGTGTGTCTTGTTGACTCTTGAAGTGGGAGTGTGTTGAATATGTAAGTAGCATTCATAGTATTGTAACCGTTGCTGCATCAATTATGGTCAGCTTCATACTAAACTTCCGTTAGTGTAAACATCATTTAATCTCCTTAGAAGGTTAATCATGTGCCATTCAAAATGAATATTTTCCCAATTTAATTTGTAATTTGTAAGAGTAAGTGCTTGAGTTGTATGTATCTTAGAGTCAATTGGCTTTTTCGGCTTCTTCAGATTATCCTGCTCTAAAACTTTAGAACAGAAATGTAGGGGAACGTGATATATCAGTAAGACAGGTCTATAATGAGCGAATAATTACGAGGAAAATATACATCCTGAAGTCACATACACGAACAAAGCCGAAGACAAGCAGCAGTCTCCTCAACTAGCCATACAAACACATCGAATAGTATTGGAGGGAACTTACAGAGGATGTGGAAGCAGAAAGGGAGGTAATAAAGGATAAAGGAAAGGAAGGTAAGAGTGAGGTTATCCCGGGGTAAGGTGAGGGTCAAGTGTTTGTCAGGTTATATTGGTCGAGTAATGGAATCAAGGGGAGAGAGAGGATGATGTATAGCCAACATACAACCTCCCCCTTCCAAAACCAAACTACACCTTCTTCCTTATACTACATTCTTTATAAAATATAGAACATATTCCAATCGATTTTATTCTCTTCAGATTTCGCTTTTATTTTCATTATCTTCAGGATTTATTTTTTGGTTAATTTATTTTACGGCGCTTCTGCATCTAGGTCATTAGCGCCAGCCTAGCTGCAGACGGGACTCGAACGCGCTTTTCCCGCATGAAAATTCAGGTCGTTAGCCACTGGACCTCAGGGAGACCCATTATATTAAAGGGCTTTTTTCTGCGTAGTTAATAGCATTTATATTTTCTTTTTTACATTATACATTGTATGTCGCTTTGTTCTTCCTGAATAAATTTGTACAGTTAATACTGCCTTTACTTATTTTGAAGCATTACTCGTGAAAAGGTTTCCACATATGTATAGATCAGAATGATACTGGTGTCGGTCACTCTAAATAATAGAGCCTGAAAAGATGATTTATGAAAAATAAAGAATATAGTAAGAATTGGGCCTTTATAGAATTCAAAATACAATAAAATCTATTACCATTACAAGATATCTAACCCAGAATTTTTAACTTGTTTTTATTTTGTCGGTTTTAATAAGTTGATATATATAAAAAAACACTATACGAACTTATAAAATAATATCACTTATTTTGAGAGATGTGTTCATGAAAATTAAACGATATTGATTCCAGATTGGTTGTGGTGAATTTTAGATGTATATAACTACATCGTGGCCACATTGGCTAATAATCGTTTCTGTAATTTTGGCGGGCGTGAGAGAGTGTACGAGAGGGAGACAGTGATAGCTTACCGTGCAAAGCGCACTCTACAGAGTGAGAGAGTGAGTAAATTGGGTGCCTTCCCAACCCATACATCACCCAGCTCACCCATTTTAGTAAATCCTCTTCCCTGCGGTCTATCCTCATTCCCGCTGGTTTAAACTTATTATCCGATTATTCCTGGCGAAATTCCGAACAGAATGTGCATTTAAAGTGTAAAATCTAATGAAAACACCCAATTTATTAAACTTCTGTCAATTTATTAAACTGTTTTCATTTCATTAAATATCCTTATTTACTATATAAAATATAATTTTTATGTGTTGTCTTTTTTTATTATCCTTTTTTTCCAAATAAAGAAAAATTCTGAGGTCAAGTCTAATTTATAAACACCTTGGTATATTCAGTTCCTCAGACCTATATGGGTCAATCCATTAGAAATCACCCAAATTGAATAAAATTTGTTGCTCGATATTTTTGATTTTCCTAATTTTTTTTACCAGTTATTCCCCTATACTAGATGAGTGCAAACCTGCAGAAAAAAAAATTCTGGGTCATAGTTTTTTTTGCCGGCCATTTTAAGTTGGCATTTTAACTACTTTTTGTCCGAAAACAAGTTTTACGTAAATGTATCTAACTCTCTTAATTTCATAGATATCTAAACAGAATAAAGACTAAAATGATCAGAACGATATGCTCTTTCTTCCTGCGCTGTGTTTTCTAAATAGTATAGAAATTGAAGAAAAAAAAATCACAAAATTTGATAGAAATTTAACTTAACCCCTTCAGGTCCGAATCTTTATTTCTTGATAAAAAAATTTTATTTTCCTGCCATAGTTGTGTATTGCTCTTGTGAAGATTCCTGATTTTTTTCAGAATTTTATGGTTTACCTGACATGAGTTACGTAATGTCCAGTATACTGGACTCACTCAAGTAATGTGATTTGTGGATGAAAACCGAAATTCAAAATTTCGAAATATTAAAAAAATATATAATTAAAGCAGTAATTTATTACCAATTTAAAATAAAATAATTCAGAAAAAATAAATTTGAAAAATTATTAGTAAATATTATTGTAAAAGCTCAAATATCATAAGGTATTGTAAAAATAGATTAGAATTTTAGACATGAAATTGTTGTCAGCGAACAGTAATAATGAAAATTAATGAAATTGAAGTATTTACAGTCTAGTCTCAAAAAAAGATATTTTATTATTTAAAAAAACGAAACATAAAACTACTAAGAATATATTTTTTGAAAATCATGTGAACGGACAGATGATATTTTTGAATGGTTTGGGCGCCTTCTAGCCCATACCATTCAGAAAAAGTTATTGATTATTATGGCACTCAAAAAAACAATTCTGACAACATAAAAACAAAATATAAAAGTAAATATTTGAAAAATAGATAAAAAATATTGTTACATCAAATATGAGGGTTGACTTCCCTTGTACAGTATACAGGACATGGATTTTCGTAAATTCGTAGACACCTTATTACAAACTTTATTGATAAAACTGAACTTCCAACCTTTAAAAATATCACGTAAATTAAATTCGGAGGAGTTTTATTCACTAAAAAGAAACCATTTGGAGTAAATATGTAAAGAAAAGTCAATAACTTCTAGAATCCATGAATGCCCGTGATGGAGCAGAGAAGACTTTACACATAACCTTTCAAAATCGAATGGAATCATTTTATATTAGATGTCAAGTGGAAGAAAAATACATAGAGCTTCAAACCAAAGTGGTAGTAAACATCTATCGGCCATAGGCAGTGTCATACAAAGTAAAGAAGTTATGTCCAGCCGGCTGGACAAAGGAACTGAAGGGGTTAAAATGGGGGTTTTAGTGCTGCAAAATTATTAGAAGGAAGAAAGACTCATCTGCAATTTTTTTTTCTTGTATAGATTTATTTTAGAACTACTTCCTGCGGAAGTTTCAAGCTTGAGAAATTTTCCCTTTTTTTTATATAATTTTTCAAATTTTGCCATAATCGTATTTTTCGCAATATTTGAAGTTCAATATCTCAAATGGGCCTGAGTCGAAAATTATGAAATTTATACAGAGGAGACCGCGTTATAACATAAACAAATGATATCAATTAGCGGACTGAGACTCAACAGGTTCCAGAGTTATAGTGCATCAAAGTTTACAGTAATTGTATTTTTCGCAATATTTGATGTACAATATCTAAAAAGGGCTTGAGTAGAAAATTATGAAATTTATACAGATAACACCTCTTTAAGATGTAATCAAAAGATATCAATTTAGGGACTGAGACTCCACTGGTTCCAGAGTTATAGTGCATCAAAGTTGGGCTAAAATTCATAGTTTAAATGGATTTACCTAGTATTTAAAACAATATTAGCCCAACTTTGATGAACTATAACTCTGGAACCTGTTGAGTCTCAGTCAACAAATTGATATCAATTGTTTATGTCATAATAAAGTGTCAACTGTATAAATTTCATAATTTTCGACTCAGGCCTTTTTGACATATTGAACTTCAAATATTGCGAAAGATACGAATATGGCAAACTTTTATGCACTGTAACTCTGGAACCAGTTGAGTTTCAGTCACCAAATTGATATCATTTGTTTATGTCACAACGAGGTGTTATCTGTATAAATTTCATAATTTTCGACTCAGGCCCTTTTGAGATATTGTACTTCAAATATTGCAAATAATACGACCATGGCAAACATTTATGCACTGTAACGCTGGAACCGGTTGAGTCTCACTCACTAAATTGATATAATTTGTTTATGTCATAAAAAGTATTATCTGTAGAAATTTAATTATTTTCGACTCAGGCCCTTTTGAGAAATTGTACTTCAAATATTGCGAAAAATACGATAATGGCAAACTTTGATGCACTACAACTCTGGAACCAATTGAGCCTCAGTCACCACATTGATTAATGTTTTCATGTCATAAAGAGGTTTTGTCTGTATAAATTTCATAATTTTGGACTCAGACCCTTTTGAGATATTGTACTTCAAATATTACGAAAAATACGATTACTGCAAACTTTGATGCACTCACCCTAACTCTAGAACCTGTTGAGTCTCAGTCACCAAATTTATATCATTTGTTTATGTCATAAAGAGGTCTCCTCTGTATAAATTTTATAATTTTCGACTCAGGCCCATTTGAGATATTGAACTTCAAATATTGCGAAAAATACGATTATGGCAAACTTTGAAAAATTATATAAAAAAAAGGGAAAATTTCTCAAGCTTGAAACTTCCGCAGGAAGTAGTTATATAATAAATCTATACAAGAAAAAAAAATAAAGATGAGTCTTTCTTCCTTCTAATAATTTTACAGCACTAAAACTCCCATTTTAAGTTAAATTTCTATCAATTTTCGTGGTTTATTTTCTTCAATTTCTATACTATTTAGAAAACACAACGCAGGAAGAAAAATCAAGAGCATATCGCTCTGATCATTTTAGTCTTTATTCTGTTTAGATATCTATGAAATTAAGAGAGTTAGATACATTTACGTAAAACTTGTTTTCGGACAAAAAGTAGTTAAAATGCCAACTTAAAATGGCCGGCAAAAAAAAAAACTATGACCCAGAAAATTGCTTTAATACAGGTTTCTACTCACCTAGTATAGGGGAATAACTGGTAAAAAAATTAGGAAAAACAAAAATATCGAGCAACATGGTCTGGGTGATTTCTAATGGATTGACCCATATGTGTCTTTATTTATATCATCATTTCACATATAACGTTTCGGCCTTCAGGCCCTTTTCAAATTCTAGAATGAAAAATAAAGTAAGTGTTATATCAGAATTAAACCCTATTATTAAATCATTTATATTAATATAATCCACAATGATTAACCTTTATAACAATACATTTTCCAATAATATTCAAAGACGCCAACGTACATAGCCGCATTGAATGCACCGGTTCCCGTAGATCACCGAAGTTAAGCAACGTCGGGCGTGGTCAGAAGCTGAGTGGGTGACCGACCACGTCCTGTTGGTATTATAAAAGGGTGGCAACCTACAACGTAAAACACCAACAAAAAAAAAAGAAAAAAAAAAAGAAAAATATTCAAAGATATAATCTACTAAAGATATGCATTCTTATGTACAATATATACTCATATTTGTTCGCTCGTAACAAATATTTAACTGATAATATCTCTAAATATTTAGGTAAATCTGTGAATATTCTCACAAGATTAGTTATTAAACTTTTACTATCTACTATCTACAATGGATTACAGCACTGTCATATCTGCTAATCGCCTAAGTAGTGGAGCAGTAATTAAATAAATAAATAAATATTTACACCCAAACTTACATACACACTACCATACTGCTCCATATATATACAGTTTGAAGTAGAAGTATATGCAAGACTTAAGACGTGAAATTTTCAGTAACAATTAACTTCTTAGTTAGTTCCTGCAAATAAGCATATTTCCTTCTTAAGGAATTTTCAAGTTAAACTTCTTCATGCATATTAATAAGGTGTAAGCTAAAAGCTCCATGGAAGCTTTTGGACAACTGTTTTATAATGGCTCTACACGGGAAATCCTTTGTCGAATACATTTATTCGGATAACTTATGCTATTCAATAACGAATTCCGGTATGATTTCGAAAACCAAAATTCAAAACGAAACTTGAGAAATTGATAGTACTTTCATGAATGAGATCTTTCAAATAAAATTGCACGAATTTTATGCCGTCTATTACGAAATAAAAATAAATTATTTCATTTATTGAATATAAAATTAAATCATATAAAAATAAACAAGGCATCATGAAACATTTAAAATTAAATCATGTACAGGACCATTATAATCATTATTTGAATAGTTGCTTGGAAGAATAGCCTCTGTTTTTATTTTTAATGTTTTAATATTTTTTTATTATCCTGAGATCCCCAGCGGTAGCGAAATCAATTAAGGAATTAATCGCTTGTAAAAGAAACAAGAAGTATAAAACAAAGTCGTGATTTTCATTAAAAACTTAGTAGAATATCAGATATACATTAAGTAATACATGACATTTTATTTTCAAATATGTGTTAGTGTTGTTTTTAATTGTCTAATAAATGTTTGAATGTAATGACCACAGTCACTCTTTTGGTTATCCTTTTGAAAGACAATTTACAGAATAATATATATTATAAGATGGTGAACCTATTTTTCTAGTATATCTATATGTGGCCATTTTATATGTACATATGCACGGTATAGTGTCAGCATTACACTTCTGTCTGCACTCCACTTGGTATTTCATAGAATCATCAAAAGATGTAAAGATTTTTTACATCTATCAACGAGACTCAACAAGTGGGGAAACCCAGGTAAGCTTGGAGTCAAAAGTAAGTCCTAAAAATTTAATTTGGTTAGTCAGTGTAAAAGGAGTATTTCTTAAAGTTAGATGAATATTTGGTCTCTGTCTCTTTTTAGTAAAGAGTATACATTGTGTTTTTTGTGTTGAAAAGTGAAGTCCGTTAGTAACGCTCCAGTTCTCAAGGTTTTCTATTGTCTTTTGCACTAGCCTAGAGTCATTTTCTACATTTTTTGTTCGAATATAGATAAGCAAATCATCCACATACAGGCAATATTTGATTGGTGGAGTAATATGCTCACGGATAGTGTCCATAGCTATTTTAAAATGCGTAGTACTTATAACACTGCCTTGAGGAACTCCGTTTTCTTGTCGGAATATGTTAGGTAATGTGGTCCCGACTTTTACACGAAATGTTCTATTCGAAAGGAAATTTAGTACAAAATTAAAGAAATTTCCTTCAATATTCCATTCGGTTAATCTAGAAAGGATAGTTCGGCGCCAAACTGTATCATAAGCTTTTTCTATATCGAAAGAGACAGCTAGAACAGATTCCTTATTAATGAAGGAGTCTAATATTTCACTTTGTAAAGTAACTATGTGGTCTATAGTGGAGTGATTCGATCTGAAGCCACATTGATACTCTAAGAGGAGTTGATTCTGTTCGAGGAACCATAGTAGCCTCTTATTCAATATTCTTTCGAAAATCTTAAATTTACAGCTTGTCAGAGCTATCGGTCTATAATTATCAGCTGAAGATGCGTCTTTATTGGGCTTTTGGATTGGTATAATAATTGCCTCATTCCATGCAGGTGGATAATTGCTAGTTTCGAAAACTAGCAAGTTTATTATATAGTTTTAGCAAGATAGACTTTCCAGCATTTGGAATATATTTAAGCATTTTATAGCAAATACCATCTTTCCCTGGTGAAGTGCATTTTACTTGGGAAAGTACCTGATTGAGCTCTTGCAATGTCAATAGTTCATTCAAGGGATGTTTAGATTTTGGGGTTATGAGAACAGGAGTACTTTCTAGATGAATTTTGAGTTGTTGTGAATCTACTGCTAGTCTTTCATTGCTTGATATAAAACTAAGTTATTGGCCAAATATGTTACAGATAATTTTTACAGAATACATGTTTACGCATTGCAACTGGAGCCTTTAGGTAAAGCCCAGCCAACAGCCTGCACGTGGAGTGCGGAGAACCTCCATTAGTTAAGTTCACAAATCACGGTAGTCACTTTTTAAAAACAACTTTTATTTAACTCTCAAAATACAAAATGGTACAATTTAGAATTTTGGATGTGTACACACTAGGTTGGAGAAAAGGACTGACTGTCTAGCCGAAGGAGCAGTAGTAGTGATGGGAGATAAGCACCTGCTTATATAGGAGTAGGGATAGATAAGAGGTTCTAGGAAGGGCTAGGGATTTATCTCCTCCCATCCTTAAGTCTGGAGCTCCTGCGACAGGGATGCTCGAAGTGGGTGAGCCCATGGGTCATAAGCAGCAGGGCTGATGATCTGTAGTGGGATGATCTGTGGTGATGTCACTGATGGTGATGAGGTGGTGCAGACACTTGTATTATTTACAAAATATAATTTCTTAAACATATATACAAATCCTAAAATTAATAGACAAGTACATATACTTGATATGTATAATATGTAATCTTTCACTGAAGGTGAGTATAATTCTAAAGATTCCATTACCACAGGGGGTATATTAGGAATTTCTAATTTATCAAAACTAATATTAAATTTTGAAACTTCAAGAATGGGTGCTTGAAAGGGATAAACAGTACTATCAATGGTTTGTTTACTGACTTTTGGAATTTCTTTATAGCATTCTGTATAATTAAGTTTAATTAACGTTGAAAATGGTATAAATATAGGGTTAGTCGAAGTACAAGAATGTAAGATAGTTTTATTATATATAACATAGGAATTTAAAGGTTCAATATATTTAATAAATGAAGTGTTAGTAATAGTTGAAGTTATACAATTATTAATATTACCTTTAAAAATATTATTTACACATTTGTTAGTATTATATACCTTAAAATTAGTACAATAAAAATTACTTAAAATGTAAGTACAGTTGGCAATATATTTGTTGCCGTTTAATACATAAACAAAATTTGTTTCTGAAAGGGTTGTCACCGTCAAATTTTGATGTCGCACAGGAGTGGACAGTAAATAGTATGTTGAAAAGGTTTCAGATGACAACGGTAATTTTACAATAAAATGAATTACATCTCTATAAATAGAGCAATGGATTTTTCCCAGTAACCATAATACCTCAGTTTCATTCGATACAAAGTTAATAGAGGGGTCTATATAATTTAAAATTTGAGCCAAAAGTGAAGAATGTATTATTCCAATTTTACAAAATTCTAGTGTGAGTTCAATGTCATTTATTCTGGATGAAATGTAGTTTAAGTGTACGTAAAGGTTGTTTAATTGTATCTCTACTTCGTCTTTGTCCATTTTCTTTGTAAAGTATTTTATTCTTTCGAAATTCGCATTAAGTATCAATATGTCATTTTTATACGATGCAATTAGTTGTCGATTAGCGTCTATTTCTGAGTGTACATTGTGTTGCATGTGATATGAATTCCTTTCTAGTTCTTCTATAATTTTGTCATAATGTTCTTTGTCGTCTGCGTCCATGTTTCCTGTAATCCATCCTATAGCTGTTCCTAATCCGTTTATTAAACCGCGTTTAGTCCTTTTGTTTGAAATGAGTGATAATTTGTTGGCAATAATCTGTGTTTGGCTAGTAATTAAAGGGTAAATTTTACTTTTGTTAAATAAAGGTAAGATTTCTTGGATGTTTTGAAGTTCGCTTCGTAAAAGAGAAAGATTCATAAAGTGGTACAGAGTGTAGAATTTGTTTATTTCGTAAGCGTCTGGAAGTTGAACTGGTGTGATTCCAGGGGTAGTAGTTAAGTCTTTTATCATCAAGGTGTTAGTCTTTGTTTGTAATGTCAGGAAGATGAGAAGGACCTGGTACAGCATCATCTACAACAATTGTAGGATTTTTGTTAAGAATTTTTCGAGGTCGTTGTACATTATCAGAGTGTATTTCAGATTTTTTATTTTTTGAATCTTTTACTGTTATTTTAACTGGTTTATAAGGATTTTTATTCTTTCCTGTTTTATGTGTTTTTATATAGCCTGTTTCCTCATTAAAAGTTGGTTCCTCCCTAGTTTTATTTACTTTTTCTGTCCTGGTTTCTTTCTCTTTGTTTATTGTGTCTGCAATGATTTCGTGTAATATTTTGTTTCTTTCGTGATATTGTTCAACTAGTTTTTCTAGAATGGTTTGTTGTTGTAATTCTGTCCGTTGTGTGCAACCAAAAGTAATTTCGTTCGGTGTTAATTTTAAGTGAGAATTAATCGTGTTATTCTGTGCTATCATAGCGTATCTGAGTTGGTTCGTGAGTGTTTCGTTGGGAAATTTTTCCTTTGTACATCTAAGAATTTCTATGAGTGTCGAGTGATGTCTATTTAAGAGTCCTAAGGAGTTAGAGTGATTTGGTGTGGTATAATAAGCTTCGATGTTATTGGTTTCAAGAAAATTTTCAATTAACCGATTTTTATATTCCGTTCCATTGTCCATTTTTATTCTTATTGGCGCTGGAAATGTGTCTAAATATTCAATTAGTATTTTTAATATGTTTGTCGCGTTTAATGTGTCAATGATTCTAGCAAAAATTTTCTTTGAGAAGGAATCTATTATTGTAACTATATATCGTCTTTCATAATGTAAGGTGTCTAACATTAAATCTTGAAACGGTGCTTCTGGAGTTGGTGTTTGACTAAATTTTGTTTTAATAGGATGTCTGTCATACTTAGTTTTTCTACAAATTTCGCATTTATTTATGAAGTCTGTAATTATATCTCTCATTTTTGGGAAATAATGTGTTCTTCTTATTCTATCATAAGTTTCTATGATTCCTCTGTGTATCGTTTTTCCTACATGATGTTGGTCTATAAGGTCCAACTGTTGTTCTTCATCCGTGACATCTATTATTTTTCTTTTATATCTTTTTAATTTTATAGTTGGGAATTTTTCTTGTATTAATTTTGAAATTGTTGAAAATATACCTTCAAATATTGGTCTAAAATTTTCTGTTTTGGGTTCACAATATATACCATAGGTAGTGTTGGGTTTAAGGATTTCGCGAAAACTTTCCTCTAAATCTTGTTTCCATGGGCATGCTGTATCAATTGTATATCTAAATTTATTAAAGGGTCTTTCTGTATATAAGTCACGTTTTCCTCTTTGAATAAAAATCTGATATTTTTCTACATTTATTGCTTTTTCAGAATCCATTATCCAAATTTGTTCATTTGATGACTTTTGAGAATGTACAGTTATCATACTATCGCTGTCTCTAGTTTCTATATTGTCTGTGTCGTCAGTATTTAATAAATTTTCTAGGTCGTTTATAAAATCAGAATAATCAGGGGTATCAGTAACATTGTTTTGGTTATCCAATAATCTGTCTAATTCTTCTAAAGGATCTATTTCTTCAATTGCATTAATTTCATGATTATTAGGGGGTCTGGAAAGTGCATCAGCTACAACGTTTAATTTTCCTACAATATGTTTAATTTCGAAATCAAATTCGGATAATTTCCATATCCATTTCATGAGTCTAGTATTACCATTTTTCATTTTAAAAATCCAAATTAAAGGTTTATGATCAGTTTGTAAATTAAATTTTTTTCCATAAAGATAAGGTTTAAAATGAGTACAAGACCATACTACCGATAGTAATTCTTTTTCTATGGTGGAATAATTTTGTTCTGCGTTGTTCAAAACTCTAGATGCATATGCAATGGGGTGTTCTTGTCCTTTGTTGTCAGTCTGTGATAAGACAGAGCCTAACGCTTTGTCACTAGCGTCTGTGGTTAAAGTAAATGTCTTGTTCCAATCTGGAAATTGTAATATTGGTGCATTCGTCATCATTGTTTTAAGTTCGTCTGTTGCTATTTTTATCTCTTTAATTGTATAGTCGTTTGTTTTTAAAGCATTAGTTAAAGGTTTGGTAATTTTGGCATAATTTTGAATAAATTTCCTATAGTAATTTGACATACCTAAAAATCGTCTAGTTTCTTTTTCATTGGTTGGAGTTGGAAATTCTAAGATAGCTTTAATTTTGTCTGGGTTTGGTTTAAGTCCGTTTTTTGTAACTATATGTCCTAAAAATGGTAATTCTTCTTTAAAAAATTCTGTTTTATCCAATTGAATTGAAAGGGAATGTTTGCAAAGTTGTCTAAAGACATTTTCTAAATGCTGAAGGTGTTCTTCGGGAGTTTTTGAATAAACAATTATGTCATCTACATAAACTAAGGCGTTTGGAATATTACTGATTATACTATTCATAGCTCTTTGAAATGTGGGGGGAGAATTTGATAAGCCAAAGGGGAGTCTTAGGAACACATAATGACCTGTGTCTGTAGAAAAAGCTGTTTTGTCAATAGAGTCGGGATCCATTTCTATTTGATGGAATCCGGAAGCTAAGTCTATGGATGAAAATATTTTTGATCCTTGTAGTTTGTTTAAAAGGTCTTCTATATTTGGTAAGGGGTATTTGTCGGGTATAGTTTCTTGGTTTAATTTCCTATAGTCAATCACCATGCGTACTTTCCTTTTTCCGCTTGCATCCATTTTCTTAGGTACAATCCAAATGGGAGAGTTATATGGGGAATTACTTTCTTTAATAATGTTTGCTTTTAAGAGCTTATTAATTTCATTATGAACGTCTTCATTAAAGTGTGAAGGATACCTATAATTTCTGGTATAAATTGGTCTGTCTGTTTTTGTTATTATTTTATGTTTCAGTAAATTTGTGGGGTTTAAGGGTTCGTCTTCTTCTTTTAGCATCGAGGGGTATTTTTGTAAAAGATTTATTAATTTATTTTTAATTTCTTCATTAATATGATCATGTCTAATTAAGTTTTTTATTCTATGTTTATTATCTATGTAATGAATATGATCTCCGATACTCATATTCATGCTATTTTCTGTTTTCTCGGGTTTTCTTGATTTTTTCTTTTTCTTATTATTTCTAATATATCTTTCCTCTGTGTTAATAATTTTTTTATCCTTATTTACAATTTTTTCTTTTATTTGTTTTTTAACTTTATTCTTAATTATTTTATTTTTTATTATAGACAATACATTATTTATAAGATTCATTAAATCATCATTATTATTTATTTTATTATTAATTATTTTATTTATCATTTTATTACCATCAATTAATTTATTTATTAATCCTTTTTTCTTTTCATTTATTACATCAATATAATTCACATCTTTAATTAATTCTTTAATTCTCTTATTTCTTTCATTATCATTCATTTCCTTATCATTTTTATTTTTTAATACCTTATTTTTATTTTTTCTTAGCTCTTTATTATTTTTACGTTCTCTTTCATTATTTTTATTTTTACTACTAATTTTATTTTTACTGCTTAGGGTTTCCTTATGGCTAGCGCTATCATTGTCTTTAATTGTTTGTCCGTCTGTTTTAATAGTTTTATCTTTAACTGCAATTATATTATTGGCACAATCAATTATAGTATCAAACAGTTGCATGGATTCATATCCCAATAAAATATCAAATTTTGTACTAAAAGGGAAAACATAAAATTTTAGTATATGATCTTCAGCTAATCCTAACATAGGGGAAATATTAATATCTACGCTTCCGTTACCTTTTTCATTGCCGGTCGGTGTTGAAATAAAAAATTCTTCAAGTGAAATTTTGATGTCGCGGGGGATAGCGTTTGGGTTTATATAGTTTTTGTAAGAACCAGTATCAATAAGCCAAGTTTTACCTGTAGTATCTTTAAAATGTGGTAAAGTTTCATAGAATTGTTTTAAGTTTTCGGGACATGCGGGTCGAAGCCGTCTCCTAAAAAAAGATTCTTAAGAGTTTCTCGGAATTCGATTTGGTCTTCCATAAATTTATTTAATTTTACTTCTTGATCGTGTCTAGTTTTTTCGTTATCAGTTAACTTTTCTTCTAATTTTTCAAGTCTTTCCGTATAATGTAAAGGGTGATTTGGTTTTGCAGTTCTCATGGAAACTGTGTTTTGTGATTCGTACTTAGGTTCAATCGCTAAACCTTTTTGTGGTGAAGTCGGTTGTCTTTGATGATTTTGAGATTCGTAATGATTATGTCTATATTGGGAATAAGAAGTTGGTTGTCTGTAATTATAAGAGTGATTATAAGGTTGTCTGTAATTATAAGAATGATTATATGGTTGTCTATAGTTTTGAGAGTGTGAGTTTCTCGGTGGGTAATTTTGTTGGTAGTGTTGTTTCGGGTATGTAGGTGGGTAATTTTGTTGGTAATGTTGTTTCGGGTAATTCTGTTGGTGATGTTGTTTTGGATATGTAGGGGTGTGGTTTTTGTTTTTGTGCTCTTTATGAGTGTTTTTGGAGTGTATTCTGTCTACTATATACGCGCATTCATTTAGAAGGGTGTGTCTTAAGTCTTCAATGTTTTCGTGTTTCATGTGATTTAGGAAATCCGCTAAATCCTTGTGTAACTGATTTTTCACGTGATGGGTAATTATATTATCATACCTTTGCATCTCTGATTTTTTGTCTGTTATGTTTGAGTCGGTAAATATTCGGGAATATAATATTGTTCGTAAGTGTGAAATTCTATCTAGAAACGTGATTGGGTGTTCGTTATAATGTGAGGTTGTCTGTGTAATATTTATGAGTATCTGTTCGATTGTCCGTGAATCCTGGTAACATTGTTTCAGGTGTTTTACTAATGCTTCTATAGTTTGAAAGTCGTGGGTAAGAGTACTGTCTTTGGCTGGTCCTTGTAATTTAGAATTTATTACCGCTATTAATCTTTTACTATTTCCCTGCGCATGTGTATTATTTTCATTTAATGTATAAGCCGCTACTTGTTTTATAGCTTTTAAAAAGAAAATTAATTGGTCTGGGGAACCATCAAAAGTTGGAATAATCCCATAATCTCTATCAGTAATTTGATAGTTAGTCATTGTTAATATATAATTATGATCTCTAAGAGTATTTAGTTGGTCAGATGACAGTTGTAAAGTGGGCTTATCGTCCTCTGACATATATACTTATTTATATAATAAAAATTAATAATAATAAAAAATATTGTACACACAAAAAATAATAATCACAAGTGTCTGACCTCTGATCGTGAATGCATAACAAATTTGTTGTTGTTGAGGTTTCTTCAACAAATCCTTGAAAGGAACGGCTGCTGAAGATGTTGTGCTGGTTCGCCTAGGATTGGTGTGATCACTGGAACTCTGTCTCTGGAACTATCCTCCTGGTCACGCTAAGCACTGACATATGTTCTTCTTTCGCCTTTGAAGAAGTCCTGTCACGGTCGCCAGTTAAGTTCACAAATCACGGTAGTCACTTTTTAAAAACAACTTTTATTTAACTCTCAAAATACAAAATGGTACAATTTAGAATTTTGGATGTGTACACACTAGGTTGGAGAAAAGGACTGACTGTCTAGCCGAAGGAGCAGTAGTAGTGATGGGAGATAAGCACCTGCTTATATAGGAGTAGGGATAGATAAGAGGTTCTAGGAAGGTCTAGGGATTTATCTATTGGAGTTCAGACGTATGCTGAACTGCTTAAAATATGTTTTAAAAGCCACATACATGAACTGCGCCTGGGTTCCTAGATCTGTTGACGAAATAATGCTACGCAAATATGAGACGCAACCATCTAGGCAACGGCCATTATTTTTAAGATGCATCAGTTACTCACAAAACACAAATGTAAAACGAACTGAAGTTTCCGTAAGACGTTCCCCAACTTACATACCGTGGACAATGCACAATTTAAGAATTGACATGGGACTAACACAATTTAAAAAATCGGAACCCTTATCTACACTTACGTACAAACACATTTTCAAAGCACACCTTGAACAAAATAAAGATACACTATTCATTTTCACGGACGGGTCTAAGACTTCACAAGGCACTGGCGCAGCAGCTGTGATTGATAATAATATTGTGAGCATTAAATTGCCAAGAATCACTAGCAGCTATTCAGCGGAACTTCATGCTATTTCTCTAGCCTTAGACAATATACAGGACGTAACACAGACTAAGATAACAATTTGTACTAACTCACTTAGCGCAATATTAGGACTACAGAACCCGTACAACATAAACCCACTACCGAACATACAAATACTAGAACAGATTTACCGGACAAATAAACGGATAACAATATATTGGCTCCCAGGACATGAGGACTTAGAACAAAATACAAAAGTTGACAAAATTGCTAAAAATGCATCAAGACAACATTACCAGGACATATACAATACTACATACCAAGACATGCAAGCAGAAGCCAAAAAGACCATCATCGAAAAGTAGCAAAGATCTTGGCACGCGACAACGGACAACAAACTAAGAGAAATTAAACAAACAGTCGAAGAATGGCCATCAAGCATAAGGCAAACTAGAAGAGAAGAAGTTGTCTTATGCCGCTTAAGAATTGATCATTCCCGGCTGACACACTTACATCTCATGACGAGATAGGACAGTCCGACATGCGAAGTATGTAACACTCCTTTAACTATCAAACACATATTGACAGAATGTTTACTGAGACAGAACTATGACAATATGACTGAGTTACTCTCTGATGGGAACCAATATAGAGACAAGATTTACAATTTCTTAAAATACAGAAACTTATTTGACCGAATTTGACGACAATATAATATTGATTAATTCTTCATTGTAACTATCTGAAATTGAGTAATATATACTATTAAGATTTATACAATCATATACTACTCGAACTCACTGACTACATGTAAAACTAAATATTAACATAAACAGTACAGATACACTTTACAACTTCTTAATTCATCACGACTGCTTTTATTATTGCTTGTTATTTCCTTTAAATAACGTTTTAATTGTGCTATCGCCTTTTAGCGTTAAACAATAAATAAATAAATAAATATGTACATATTTACAAATTTGAACCACCATTCTTTTTTTGATCATTGGGCTCTGACGTACAACGTAACATTTTTTTATGGGTGCTTCGGGTTTGTGCCATGAGGTGTACCTCATAAGCGGTTTTCCTCCTCCATGGGGAGAGATAGCGCGGGAAAAAGGCCCTGAAGGACTATGAGATTCGAGTGGAAGACAATCCTAAGCTGTAAGATTCGACTAGATTTGGTTGGTAGTGAAATTGAGAAAGAGGTTTAGCTGAAGCAATTAGAAACTTAGAGAGAGTTACTTTAGTAAATTGAGAGACGAATCCGGAAGGCGAGGGAGAGGAAGTGGCTTCCTCAGTCTTGATTATACCTTCCAGAGAGTTTGGGATACAGCTAGCTAAATATACTCCCTGGATAAACCCTTACTTCTCAATACACTTACTCTGCAAATTGTAGGGCATTATAATCCAGCTTACAACATGGATAATCCATTAAAAAAGCCCGACCCTCAGTAACTGCGTCATCTTAGCGCGCTTCCGTTCCTAGTGTAATCATTTATTTATTTATTTTGTTGATGCTCAGCATCCATGGCGAATAGCAACTAGTGTAATTATTAAAGGAATATAATCAATAATTGGTAGGCTACTCTATCGTAAAACGAAATCTCAAAGAGAAGTAAGATTTTAGGTCGAAAAAAGGAAACTGATATATCCTAAGCAAGAAATATTTCTATCCGTTTTCTCGTGGTTCGCTCTAGGAAAATACTATAACCAACATGTTTCTAATTTTTCTACCCTGTTTTGGTAAAATACTCATTTTACTGTTAAATGCAATTTAAAAATAGAGAACAATCAATTAAAGAAAAGTAAACACAGACGAAACTTATTCAAAAGAACAAAATCAATGAAGAAAGATTAAAAGGACCAGAACTGGAAGCTGATAGTATCCTAAGCGGAAATGACTGCATCCTCTGTCACAACGTTCGCTCTTGGAAAACACTATTGCCTATAAGTTTCACATTTGCTTACCTTGTTTTAGCAAAATACGTCATTTACTGTTAAATGCAATTAAAATAAGCAACAATCAATTAAAACGTTAGACAAACAGATACAAAAACACATTCAAAAGAGCAAAACTAAGAATTTAGAAGTTTCAAGTCCTTATTTCCCCAATTAACATCGCCCAATCGAAACTTACATTAGAACCTTATTGGTAGAGAATTTAATAAGCTTTCGAATTGTCTTTTACTTACCACGATTTTTCAACAGTTTTCGAGTTTTGTTTTAGAGTATATACGAAAATCCTATAACGTCATTCCTGTTAATGAAATATTTTATTGAGCTCCAAACGGAATCAAACATTAGCCATCATAGATGAGATGAATTTCAAACATTTGGAACATGTTTCAACTGAATCAATCGATTCTGAATACCCAAACTGAAAATTAGTTTGGAAAAGTATTTGTATCAAAATTTCTCGTAAACGGTGTCAGATATCGCTTTGAAAATGGTTTCATTCGTTTTTCTATGTTAAGGTATCTATAAAACGAGTACATGCAAGCATATGAACTCGAAAGCGCTTATTTCGCGCGAATTTCGTTCCAAAAACCATGATCCGGCGGACGGGCTGCTGATTAACGTAGTTGACCTTTCAAATTCAAATTAGAGGTTTTTGTACCAAATTTCATCAAAATCCGTCCATTTTTGGGGCAGCCACAGAGCAAACAGACATATGTATATATATGTATATATATATATATATATATATATATATATGTATATATATGTATATATATATATATATATATATATATATATATATATATATATATATTAAAAACAATATTAACCAGCGTTATTTTCGTGATCTAAAGGTACTGAAATGTGAAATTTTCTAGAGGTAGTTCCGAATTAGGTCATGGGGTCAAACTCATAAGCTAGTTTTGACCCTATGGTGGGACTGAAGAAACGCGGTAAAAGAAAATTTTGTTTACACATTTTCTTTCTTAAATAGAGAAAAATAAGATATGTTCCCTCTCTATTGGAGCGAAGAGAGCGAGAGGGATAGGGAGAGTGTGTTTGATGATAGGTAATAAGGTTGCTAATTGGAGATTGGGCTGAGATTGGCAGCATGTATCCTGGAGTGATGATAGCATCGGACTCCCTGACAGGGCAATTTTCCCTCTTGCCTTCCCTCCATCTGATAAACCGCTCTTCATTCCACAGGCAAATTTACAAGGAATTCCCCCCTTTCTTTCCCTCTAACAGTTCTATTTCCATCTTGTCTCTTTTTTTTTTCTTTTATACTTAAAAATCCGACCTTTCTCGGTAATAGCTTTGTAAATCTGTCCTCTAAATTCAAAACAATATTGTTTTACGTTATATGTTTTCAAGGGCTTTTGTCAATGTTACTATCTGACAGAGCAATTAGCCCTCTAAAAGAAATTTGCATGAAGTTCATCCTGTATTTGAAATGTATGTGAGATAGTTCAAATAGTAACCTATAAAAAAGAAGTCCGTCACGCAGGAGCTGCATAACTATGCACTTTCCTCAGAATTGGGTAGGGTCGAAATTGGTGCATTGCTGTATAATTTGCTTAAAATAACCTATATAGATAAAAACATAAATTGTTCTGCTCTTTTGATTTTATGAGGAGCTGTTTCAATTATTAATTTTGATAAAATTTCGTTCCAGAGTTTTGTGTATGCAGGGTTCTACACTACGTAATAAATACACAAATCTTCACATTTTGATCTATTGATCTTGATGAGTTTCGCGAACCTACATTTGGCGGAAAAATTCAATTCAAACATTGTACACTGTAACAACCCCCTCCCCTTGGAATAGACCGATTTAGTTCATTTTCACAAACTTCTTTCTTATTAGATAGCCAGGACATATACAGAGATTCGTAACAATACAACAGAAATTACGACCGGTATAAGGAAACTAGTAATTTCTGTCCGGAGTAAACCCCCCCTCTAGTCAACCGATTTAGTTTATTTTTACAACAGATTTTTCTCTTCAGTTGACCATAACAAATACCGAGTTTCGTTGAAATATAACAACAATTATAGCTGGCATTGACAAATAACTACTTTGGCTCCGGAGTAACCCCCCCCCCCCCTCTCCGGATGGACTGATTTTGTTGGTTAACGAACTCGTTCAATCGTTTGATGGGGGAATACTATATACCAAGTTTTGTGGCGAAAAAACAAAAACTCATATATATATATATATATATATATATATATATATATATATATATATATATATATATATATATATATATATATATATATGTGTATATGTATATATATATTCTTATTTTTATTTATTAGGAGATACAAAGCACTTTTATACATTTTATCCATATTCATTAATTATTATTAAATTTTAACGTCCATTAACTACGAAATCCATACTACATATACACATATGAGTTTTACAATTGGGCGTCTCCTTCACCCATATATATATATATATATATATACACAAATTTGATTCACCGTTGTTTTTGTGATCTATGGTTCAGACATTTTCTACCGGATTGCGTCATAAGGTCAACCTCATTAGCTGCTTTCCTCCCTATGGAGTGAGGAAACAAACGCACTAAAATGTAAAATATTTAGAAGAAATCGTTGACCGTTGAGATTACTAAGGGGAAAATAGTGGAAAACTACTTTTTTTTATGAAGATTTTGTTTTAATTTTAAGCCTTCATGTGTACGCCTATAAGGAGAGGAAGAACTGAGCAGCTCGAAGGAGGTAGAGACAGTTTATAAACTACACTTCAAAATAAAAAAAGTCCGACTCGCAGGAACTGCGTCATCTTAGCGCGGTTCCAGTTTTTTTTTTTTTTTTTTTTTTTTTTTTTTTTTTTTTTTTTTTTTACGGCACATCTACATCTAGGTCATTAGCGCCGACATCCAGGGTGTAGCGAGGAATTTCACCAGCGAGCCGTGGGATGATAAAATTCCTGCCGGAGGTTGGGAATCGAACCCACCATCTCCCGCTTATGAATCCAAGGGTCTAGCCATTAGACCACGGGAGACCCCGGTTCCTGTTCATATCCCTATTCTCATTTGAAAAGCATAGAATAGAAACAGATAATATTTTCCTCGGCCTTTGTTCAAAGGGTTTTATGGCTGGCTATACCTGGGGTCAGGTCTGCAAGACCCTAGAATCCTCTTCTACCGATACTTCATTTCATATGTTTCAATGAATTGGAAAATATCAAATATTTTCACACATTCCTGTGTTCTTTTACTATAGTAATAATTCTACAGATAAAATCAATTAAAAAATAAAATAAAAAAACCAACAGCATAAAGGCAATTGAAAATATTCAAAAGACGTCTTTTTCTCTTGGCAAGCTATATTTCTAACAATGAATTGTTTTTCTTATTTTGCCTAATCTGTTTTATTGTAAAATACATTATCCAACTATAAACAATTAAAAAATAACAAGGAATAAAAACAGACAAAAAGAACAGTTCGAATAAGCAAAATCAATTACTTTAATGTTTTAAGCACTTATTTCTCCGATTGACATCGCCTAATCAAAACTTTCATCAGAACCTTTTTTGTAGAGCATTTAGTAAGCTTTCTAATGGTATTCTTTCGTTTACCAAATTCTTAACCTTTTTCGAGATATTAAGGAAAATATACAAAGTTACCAAAACTTTTTATGTCTGTTAATAAAATATTTTATTCTAACCCTTCCTTAACTCCAAACGTAACCAAAATTTCAACATATTAGTTTTAATGATAGTAGAACATGCAGAAAATGTTTCAACTGAATCCCATGATTCTAAGTACCCAAATTAAAAACGGTATTCAAAAACTATTTTTCCAATTTTCTCGAAAACGGTTAAAGCTATCGCCTTGAAAATGGTTTCATTCGTTTTCCTAGCCCAAGAAGCCTATAAAAAGAGTACTTACAAGCTTATGAACTCAAAAACGTAAGCGTTACGATTTTTTCTGCGCGAATTTCGCCCCAAACTCCATCTTCCAGTGGGCGGATTTTGCTGGTTAACGAACTTGACCTTTCATATTGGACGACTGATTTTTGTAACAAATTTCATCAAAATCGGACCATTCGTCTTCGAGCTAGAGAGCGAACAGACAAATTTGAACCACCGTTATTTTCGGTCTCTAGGGGTTCTGAAACGCGAAATTTTCTTGTCGGCACTTCCGGATTGTTTCATTGTATCAACCTTATAAGCGGGGTTCCTCCCTATGGGGGAGGGAGGAATCGCGCTAATTTTTTTTTTTTTTTTTTTTTTTTTTTTTTTTTTTTTTTTTTTTTTTTTTTTTTTTTTTTTTTTTTTTTTTTTTTTTTTTTACGGCGCATCTACATCTAGGTCATTAGCGCCGAACTAATTATTTTCTATTGTCAACGATACGGCTTGAATTTTAAAATTCCAGCCTCCTCACCGATTTTTTTGTCCGGTGGTTCTATAACATATTTATATTTATTTCGCTTTTAGCGCGGTTCCTCCCTCCCCCATAGGGAGGAACTCCTCTTATAAGGTTGATACAATGAAACAATCCGGAAGTGCCGACTAGAAAATTTCGCGTTTCAGAACCCCTAGAGACCGAAAATAACGGTGGTTCAAATTTGTATATATATATATATATATATATATATATATATATATATTTGTCTGTTCGCTCATTTCTGGCTTCCCTAATGGTCCGATTGTGATGAAATTTGGTACAAAAATCCGTCGTCTAATTTGAAAGGTCAAGTTCGTTAACCAGCAGAATCTGCCCACTGGAAGATGGCGTTTGGGGCGAAATTCGCGCAAAAAAAATCGTAACGCTTACGTTTTTGAGTTCATAAGCTTGTAAGTACTCGTTTTATAGGCTTCTTGTGCTAGGAAAACGAATGAAACCATTTTCAAGGCGATAGCTTTAACCGTTTTCGAGAAAATTGGAAAAATAGTTTTTGAATACCGTTTTTGGTTTGGGTACTTAGAATCATGGGATTCAGTTGAAACATTTTCTGCATGTTCTACTTTCATTAAAACTAATATGTTAAAATTTTTGTTACGTTTGAAGTTTAGGAAGGGTTAGAATAAAATATTTTATTAACAGACATAAAAAGTTTTGGTAACTTTGTATACTTTCCTTAATATCTCAAAAAAGGTTGAGAATCTTGGGAAACCGAAGATGACCATTAGAAAGCTCACTAAATGCTCTACAAAACTGGTTCTAATGAAAGTTTTGATTAGACGATGTCAATCGGAGAAATAAGTGCTTAAAACTTTAAAGTAATTGATTTCGCTTATTCGAACTGTTCTTTTTGTCTCTGATTTTGGTACTTAGAATTATGGGATTCAGTTGAAACATTTTCTGCATGTTCGAATTTTATCAACACTAATATGTTGAAATTTTGGTTACGTTTGGAGTAAAGGAAGGGTTAGAATAAAATATTTTATTAACAGACAAGAAAAGTTTTGGTAACCTTTTATACTTTCGTTAGTATCTCGAAAACCGTTGACAATCTTGTGAAGCGAAAGGTTACCATTCGAAAGCTTACTAAATGGTCTACAAAAAAGGTTCTAAAGAAAGTTTTGAATAAGCGATGTCAATCGGATAAATAAGTGCTTAAACTTTGAAGTAATTGATTTCGTTTATTCGAACGGTTCTTTTTGTCTTTGATTTTGGTACTTTGAATTATGGGATTCAGTTGAAACATTTTCTGCATGTTCTAATTTCATCAAAACTAGTATGTTGAAAATTTACTTACGTTTGGAGTTAAGGAAGGGTTAAATTAAAATAATTTATTAATAGAGATGAAAAGCTTTGGAAACGTCGTATACTTTCCTTAATATCTCGAAAACGATTGAGAATCTTGGTAAACGGATGGTTTGTTTAATTGCATTTAAAAGTAAAATGGATATGTTAGCACTGCAAGTTAAGTAAATTAGAAATATATTCGTAGAAGAGTCTTCGTAGACCGAAACTTGGGACGGCGGAAAGATAATTTCTGCTTAGGATAGTTTCATCCCTAGCCGAAAATCTTGTTTTTTTTTTTTTTTTCATATTTGTTTACATTAGGAATGATCTAAACAAAGTAATAACTGTTTCTATTCTAAGTCTACAAAATGACACTAGGGATATGAATGGAACTGCGCTAAGATGACGCAGTTCCTGCGAGTCGGACTTTTTTGGACATACGTGCGTTTCCATTCGCTACGCTCGCTCAAGAAGATATCAAAACTCCAGTCAATGTAACTCTCTAAAATTAAATAATAAATAAATAAATAAATTTTTGCGAGTGGATTTGCTTGAGTGTTAAAGGTTATTTTAATACCATCAACAACCAATAGAATTGCCCATACGAATAGCCAATAGAAAAGCTAATGAGTTATGCGCGTGCGATAAACCACTGCAGATACTTCACAAGTAACTGGATGCGGTATTCGCAAACAGACCCGGAATCGCTTTTCTGATCATTTGTTGTAAATTTCTTCCAACTTCAATCTTAAACCGTTTGCATAGTTACCATCCGTAAAGAATTACTCGCTCATAATATCGAGGGATTACTGCGGGCAGAAGTAAAATGTCAATAGATTGTGAATATTTGGTGAGTATATAAGGCTAAGAGTGAGCGAGGGAGAGATTGTGAGTATAAGAGAAGTAGATTGGAGTCGGCCGAACAGCCAAAGGAGTAGGAAGGTCGTTATCCCGGCCTAACTTGTTGATGGGGTAAAAAACTGCCCCTCCTTCGTCCTTGGTCTAGTGATTTACTGCTAGGATCGGACACGCTACGTGTGAGGTGGGCACCATCTTACACACTCCGATACAGGCCTTACACACACACACACTCCATTTACAGGCCACTACCTAGCTGAGCAAGGAAAGAATGCCTCTCTCCCGACTCGCCTTATTGTCTTGTTATATTATGACCACTCAGGATGCATTAGGGCTCCATTTGAAATTCTAATCGGTTTACCATCACAAACAACAAAACAGTGGCATCCTAACTATTTCATTTCTTTCTTTATTTTCTTAACTCGAGTCCCAACAGGCTCATATCCACACCTATAGACTAACTCGGTGCATTCTAAAACAATAACCCAGTGCAGCAGAATCAAGGAAACCCTTCCTTGATCGCTTTCCAAATACAAAATCCTCAGATAGCTTTCCCCTTAATTACTATGGATTAATATTGGCCTGCCTGCTGCGCTAAAAAAATTGCGTGAAAAACACAAATATACAAGTGAATTGCCTTGAAAACATAGTAAACAAGAAGGTTGTTACAAACAAAGTCCAATAGAATTGCCCATAGGAATAGGCCAAAAGAAATTCTAATGAATTATGCGCCTGTGCTGAATCACTGTTTAAAATTACTACATATACTTGAAAGTAACTAGACTTGGTTTCGCAAAATACCCTTTATATCTATATTATATACATATATGTATTTTCTAATGGGTTCTTTTATTTCATCCAGTAAAATTTCGATTCTCTCAAGCACATCAAATGAACGATATAAAAACTGACTAACAAGGGGAGTATACAGTGGTGGGGTCACCGATCTGGGACATGTTTTTGTTGGTGATTCTGCATCGAAAAATAATCGATACGTGTCCGATCGTTCCGCCCAATACGACTTAGGAGCCGAGAAATAAAATAAGGAAACTCTTCCTAGATCGCTTTTGAAATACACAATCTTCAGATAGCTTTCCCCTTAATTACTACGAATTAACATTGGCCCGCCTGCTGTGCTAATAAAAAGTCCGACTCGCAGGAACTGTCATCTTAGCGCAGTCCATAAATTCTTATCCCTGATATCATTTGGAATGAGTGTACTTCGTATTTTGTAATATCTATGAAAATATACGAAAATCCTAAAACTGCTCACGTCTGTTAATACCGATATTTACAACAAATAAATAAATCTTAAAAATTATAAAAGTGAATAAAACAGCTCAATATAAATTTCATAAATATAAAAAAAAATTTCAACTGAATCCAATCATTCTAAGTACCCAAACCGCATGTTCGCTCTCTTACAAGCTCAAAAATTGCCCGATTTTGAAAATGTTTGGTACAAAAATATTTTGTCTAATTTAAAAGGTCAATTACCATATCACAATTTTGGGCGGAATTTGCGCGAAAAATATCCTTCCCTTTCGGGCTGTTGACGTTTAGGCTTGCTATAATAGGTAAGGGACTCAACCTCCAGTTAAGTTTAAAAGTTGTCATAATTAATTAACTTATACAATATAAAGAGCAAATGTTGAATTATAACTGAAAATGGAAATAATGTTAATAATAAAAAATAATGAATGAAAAGAGATTAAAATTTATCGAATGAAGAGAGTAAATATATTCCTTGTTTTCGAATTAATTGCCCCCAAAACGATTTTATTAATTCTATAATCAAAATTACATTCCGTATGTTTACCGCAATTAACTTAATATTAAACTCTAATTATTCTTTGTCATGTAGAAGTGGACGTTAAAATTTAAATAAATAATACTCTAATTATCAGACATTTGGGTTCAAAACGTAATTATTAGCAAAATAAAATATTCAAAGATAATTTAACCTAATTATAATGAAATGGCCTGGTTATGCCGTCAATCAATTTAGAAATACTTAAATAGTAAATATTTACGCATCAGATTTATAGTCAGTTAAGGAAAATTTACATAAAAAGAATGCTTTATATTATTTTTGCTTTGTATTTTATGAGTTCATAAGTGAATGAATTGTTTTCTGATCTGGTACAACATGAAGAAACAAAGCTTAATTATTTAGTAAAAACACAGAGTTCTTTATGTAGACATGATTTAGATCACTTGTTCCAATTGAAATTCTGAAAGTGTGTGTGTGAGAGAGAGAGAGAGAGTGAGAGAGAGTGTGTGTGAGAGAGAGAGAGAGCGAGAGAGAGAAATATGAGAGGGCTAATCAGGGAAATCCTTTGATGATGCCGGCTCATTGTCTGATTCCATCTCTCTCATCACCAGTCTTTGTCACTCTCTCCCTCACCCACTCTTATCTCTCTCTCTCTCTCTCTCTCTCTCTCTCTCTCTCTCTCTCTCTCTCACTCTCTCTTTCACTCTCTCTCTCTCCCTCTCTCCCTCTCTCACACTCTCTCTCTCTCTCTCACTCTCTCACTCTCTCTCTCTCTCTCTCTCTCTCTCTCTCTCTCTCTCTCTCTCTCTCTCTCTCTCCCTCACACACTATTTTTACCCTCTTACTCGGTCTCTCTCATGCTCTGTGGTTCTTGTTCGCTCCTACACATAGAAACACAAAGCTATTTCCAGACGCATTCAATCTCTCTTTCTGTTTCTCACGGACTCAACATACTATTTCTAACTCTTTCATTCTCTTTTTTTTTCTCTTTGAATCTTCCTGACATACTTTGCGTTACCATAATGCACAAAGTCTAAGCTCCGATAATTTTTATGACATTAACATTGTACCTGTAAAGAATCATTTTACTTACAGAGTATTTAATTTCCTTATGTCGACATACAATTCATTGACCCTTTTTACAATGAGACAACTCTCACTCTAGTACAAATTTGGGTTAAATAGGGGGAAACCCCTCGTTGCGACGACAAAAAGATAGAAGTGGTGTACCAGAACATTTCCCCAAAAAATCATTGTTTATGCGAAGATATGTTTTATGGGAAGCTTACGCCTTGTAGGATACGCTATATTCTTTCAGTATCAGTTTTTTTATAGTTTATACTATTTGCAAAACCAAACCTCGTTCATAAGCATGTATTTTGAACTAATATATATATATATATATATATATATATATATATATATATATATATATATATATGGTGATATATTGAGGGATATGTAAAATACTTTATTTTATTATTAATTTCTGAATTATTTTATTTAAATATTCATTTCCAAGTAATTTATTTATTAATTAAGATGTTATTTGCCAATGACGCGGAGCATCATGATCCTCAATAAATAGTACTTATTAATTTCTAAAATATTTTATTTATTAAATTTTAACGTCCATTTATTATTAACTACGAATTTTGGGACGGGTTATCTATAGGTTATCACCCTTTTCTAGCCAGGATAGGGCTGATGCCTTTTCTTTTTTCTAAAGAAAAGCCGCCACCCCTAGTGGGAATCGAACCCACGACTTTTTGGCACAGAGTGTTAAGTGCTCACGCCTTAACGCTCACGGCCACCGGGCCTCCATTTTATCTAAATATTTACATTTTTTGTAAATATTCATTTCAAAATAATTTGTTTACATATTAATTTCTAAATTATTTTTTTTTTACATTTTAGGTTCTAGTATATTAATTAACTAATTAATTTCTAAGCAATTTGTTTACTTATTAATTTACATATTTCTAAATTATTAATTAATAAGTAATTATTTAATAATTCATTTACGTATTAATTTACATATCAATTTCGAAAGAACTTATGAACATGTTAATACCTAAAATATTCATTTTCATATCAATTCCTATATAATTTATTTAGAAATTATCTATTAAATTATATAGATCCCCACTAGGGTGGTGGCTTTTCTTTCGAAAAAAGACAAGGCATCAGCCCTATCCTGGATAGAAAAGGGTGGTAACCTATAGATAACCCGTCCCAAAATTCGTAGTTAATAATAAATGGACGTTAAAATTTAAATAAATATTTAGAAATTAATTAAGATATTAATGTATAAATTATTTATTTGCATATTAATTACTAATTAAGTAAAAAACAAACCCGAGTAAATGATTTAACATACGTTTATTGAGGAGTAGGAGTTTTTTTTTTTACATTATCTGCAGCCTGCTTGTAGTAGTAGATTGAACATTCCTGCCTCTTCATCGAATAGAAATCTGTAATGAATGTATGACGTATCGACAGTCTTGACTAGACAATTTCTTCTAATCTTCTAAAGATATTCTGCTTACGAATTTATTTGGCTTATTCTTTTATTTGTTTTTTCTTGGCTATCTATCATTTAATTTAGTACCACATTTTATGTAAACTGGCTGTATCTATTTATGAAAAGGGGCTTTTAGTGGTAAAACTGGCTGTATCTATTTATGAAAAGGGGCTTTTAGTGGTAAAACTGGCTGTATCTATTTATGAAAAGGGGCTTTTAGTGGTAAAACTGTACCTAGTCTCACCTATTCTGCGATTGACACAATAAGAACACTTTGTAAAATTATTGTTACTTGGTTGACATAGGTACTTAGATGGATTTAATTTAAAGGGTTGTATTCTAGGGGAAGTGATTGCTTTCCTGAGCAGCTGGTAGAGGTAGTTAGAACTGCGGTGTTAGGGGTCAGTGACAGTGTAGAACTGTTTACTCTCCTGACACACTATCCATTACACTGCTTCCAGGGCAAACATCCTCTCCTTGAAGAATCGATTCATGCCAATCGACACCGACTACTTCCAGTCATGTTGATGTGTCCAATGTAAATGACATAGTGTTCCTTATCTTTCAATAGCTACACTCTTCTGTTAATTATTCTCTCGTTTTACAAAATTCCTTCACGAAAATATTGGAAGGAAAGGAACATAAGAACGTAGTCTACATATGCGCTTTTTGAACAAATTTGTCTAATCGTTTTTTTTTTTTTTTTTTTTTGTTTTTTTTTTAAACATTTCTTAAAATGAATCCTACATACTAGATGCCAAAAATGACCACCGATAAAATTTATATATTTTCTAATGGGTTTTTAGCGCGGTTACTCCCCATCTCCATAGGGAGAACCCGCTTACGAGGTTGACCTCACGACGCAATCCGGAAGTGCCGACTAGAAACTTTCACGTTTCAGACCCTATAGATCACGAAAATATAGGTGGCCCAAATTTGTATATATATATATATATATATATATGTGTATATATACAAATTTGGGCCACCTATATTTTCGTGATCTATAGGGTCTGAACCGTGAAAGTTTCTAGTCGGCACTAGATATATATGTGTATATATATTTATATATATGTTTGTGTGTTCGCTCTCTAGCAAGCTCAAAAATGGTCCGATTTTATCGAAATTTTGTACAAAACTCTGTCGTTTAATTTGAAAGGTCAAGTTCGTTAACCAGCAGAATCCGCCCACTAAAAGGTAGTGTTTGGGGAGAAATTCGCGCAAAAAAATCGTAACGCTTACGTTTTTGAGTTTATATGCTTGCAGGTATGTACTTGTTTTATAGGTTTCTTAACATAAGAAAACGAATGAAACCATTTTTAAGGCGATATCTGTAACCGTTTTTGAGAAAAGTGGAATCAATGTTTTTGTAAGTCATTATTTTTTTGTGAGTACTTAGAATCGCGGGATTCAATTGTAATATTTTCTACATCTTGGAAATTAATCCCAACTAAGATGTTTAAATTTTGGTTATATTTGAAGTTAAGGAAGTATGCGAAAAAAATTATTTTGTTAGTTGACATGAAACGTTTTCTGATCTTCATACATTTTTCGTAAATATCTCGATAACGCTTACTAAATTCTCTACAAAAAAGGTTCTGAAGCAATATTAGATGGGGCAACGCCAATCAGAGATATAAGCGCTTAAAACTTAAAAAGTGTTTGTTTTGTTTTTTTGAAAGGGGTTTTCTCTTTGTTTATCTCACTTTATAATTCGTTGTTTCTTGTTTTAAATTGCATTAATCAGTAAAATTAGTAGTGTTGTAAAATAAGCTTAGAAACGTTGAAAGGTATTGGTAATAAGTTTGGAGTGGCTGTGGTAATCATGATGGCAGTGACTAATAATGATGACGTAGTTTGTTTTGAATTCTCCAATCTATATAACCTTCCTCATAGCCTCCAACTGAAGTTATCGTTATTTATTATTTTATAGAAAGATTTAACCCATGACAGAATGGAATTTTATTCGCCATGAAGCACGTATTTACAGTTGATTATAACAGTAAAACGAATTTGCTAGTAAAACAAGATACCTACTTAAAATGACAACGGATTTTTGGTTGTTTAGAATAGAGCCTTCTCAGCAGTAGTCACAGAGTAAGAACGTTCTCAGTACATAATTGTATTGACTTATACAGATTAAGAATTATCCGCTTCTGTGTAAGTTGACTACTGTCAGTTTCCTGTGATTTGTGATGCTAATCTATTCCATTTCTTCGAGATGCACGTAACCGCGCTAAGGTGATGCAGTTCCTGCGAACCGGACTTTTTTTATTTTATCCAATTTAATGCCGATTCTTTCAAGTAATTTAGATGAACGATACAAAAACTGACTAAGTACTATCTATAAAACCGCTTGAATACTCATTAAAGTGGCGAATCATTTGTACACTATTTAGTAATCACGTTTCTAACAAAACATATTCACATCAATAGCTCTAAAGAATATAATGAAAATTTGGCATATTTGAAGATAGTTAGATAACGTTTATTTATCAAATTTTCTGGCTTAAACACATGTATTAATATTAGTTTTTTTTTTAACTTATAGGGATTATATTAACTTATTACATTAAAAAAAAAACAGTCTCGTAACAGGCCATGAGGGCCCAGAGGGGCAAATACCTGATATCTGATACGTGACCATACGGCACACTAAGAAGATAGTGTGGTCAGTACTATGCTCCGGCCGCCTGATTTCCCCCCTTGCTGCTTCGACTGCTAGAGTCATTACCACCAAGGTACCCGTTAATAAATTAATTAAACGCTGGGTTGGCCTAGGGACGGTCAGGGAGGCCGAATTCAAACCATGAACGAAGACACTAGAAGAAAAAATCTTAAGTGCTTGCTCGGGATTTGAACTCAGGTCCTCCGGCATATGAGTCCAGTGCTCTACCACTGAGCTAACCTCACCCCCAACTTAGTACATAAATTCTATATTGTACGGTGCAGTTTTTATAATTCGCTAAAGGGGCCATTTTCAATTTAAAATTTCCCTGAGCTCATTCATGTTGGGATTTTTTTTTTTTACAAAATATTGAGCTCTGAACTCTCCCACTACAGGATAGACAGCTAAAAACTGGATTATGTTTTCTAGCTCTTCAATATTACGCATTGAGCAGAATTGTGATTTTCCTGATCTCTTAGAAAGATTACACGTGGTTGTCATTTGAAATCGAAAATCACCTTTGTTAATCAGTAACAGTTGCCCATCATGAATGATATTATGGTTTCTCGCCATCTCTAGATAGGATTTTTGTCATTTATTGTTTGTATTTAAAGATATGGAAGTTTGAAGTTGGCGAAATCATTGAGTCTTATGCCGATAGTAAACCGGTGAAGTGTTAAGAAGTCAAGGAATAGTTGGGATTCGGCTTAGAGAAAACGTCTGATTTTCAAAAATATATATATTTCGAACGTTTCGACATGCTATTTGGCAGCCATCTTCATATTTCAAAAGAGAATAATCAAAAACAGTAAGTAGGTATAATTTTTTTTTTTTTTTTTTTACGGCGCATCGACATAAATCCATCCATTAGCGCCGACGTCCAGGGTGCAGCCAGGAATTTTCTCAGCGAGCCCTGAGATGCGAAAATTTCTGGCGCCGGCGGGGATCGAACCCACCATCTCCCGCTTATGAATCTAGCGCGCTAGCCACTAGACCACGGGAGACCCCAAGTAGGTATAATCTATTTAAAATCATGATCAATGTTTTTTTATTATTACTTGTTGTAAGTGTGTATATTTATCTTTTAGCTTAAGAAGGCTGCAAATGAGCATGCCGAAACTTTGGAAATATAGATGTTTCTGAAAATGTTTCGTTTTCTATTAGCCGAATACTAACCATTCCTTCGTATGAAAGCTTAAGGTTCGCCACATCACTACAGATTGAAATTAATTCGAGATTTTTGCAATTTTGAATAAGGTATGGTGAATAATTAAATCCACGAGATTCCTATTCTCCAGCAGAGAAATACGAGGTAGATAGCATCTGGCACAAATAAAAAGAGACAAATAGGTAGAAGTATTTGCCTAGTTGTTGCGCTACCTAAGTGTGCATTGCATTGAGTAAGGAGTAAGGTAGTGTTGGTGAGGAATTTTAAAGAGCCCCTGTAGGTTTAATGGAGTTTATCTGTCCCGCTTCTTATAGCCACCATCGACCACCTCTACTCACTCATTAACCACAATACTCCCTCTTATTGTATAGGCCTTTTGTGGGGAGCAACTCCCCTTTGAGGGGGATATAATTGCTTTTTTTATTCCTATACTACTCTGCATTTCTCACATCATTCTACTCAGGAATAGGGAAACCTTCGGGAAGATAAGAATATACTCATAAGAAAAAGTATGATATAATTCCTCGAGTTCTTGTGAGTAATTGGCTAAATGGACGATTGTTCCTTTTTGTATCATTCCAATAATTTTGATTAAATTTATTTATTAGAGCACTGCAAAAACGGCGGCATGCTCTTACATTTCTCAAGAACATCCATTAATAGATGTAAATAAAATGAGCAATAAAACACATGTGGTGACAAACTAGTTAGATGTTTGTCACCACATACTTACATGTCTTTGGAAATCATACTAATATTGGTTCAATCCATATGAAGTGGTCCAAGGTAAGGTGCTTGACCATTTTTAAATTTGTTTATCTACTATATATTTGTCAAATACCACTCACTTACTCACTCACTGACTGACTCACTCACTCACTGACCTATCATCGCCCAGCCCAAACCACTAGACACAAAATTTTGAAATTTTGCATGGACACTCCCTATATAACGTAGGCACTCGCTAAGAAAGGATTTTTTGATATTCGAATTTTTAAGTATTTTTAGAGGGGATTAAAGTTTTAGTTGGTTAGAGCAGGCAAGCCTAGGCAGCATGCGTTGCTAGGACGATAAAGAACAGCTGTTACCGTACATTATCTATTTCATAGTATTATTTTTAATTATGGTTACACCCCTATCCTGGCTAGAAAAGGGTGGTAACCTATAGATAACCCGTCCTAAAATTCGTAGTTAATAATAAATGGACGTTAAAATTTAAATAAATAAATAAATAAGGTTAATTTTCACTATGATAGCAGTCCTTGAATTACATAAAATAAACTGTGATTTTGTCCCTCATTGAGTTGTTTATTCAAAGCTGGTTGTTTATCGGTTGACAATTATTCAAACCCTCATTGAGTTTACGCCCTGGTGATGGCCCATCCGAGGTAATAATATCCCAAACCACTTGACACAAAAATTTGAAATTTTGCACGGACAATCCGTTTAGAATGTAAACACTCGCTAAGAAAGGTTTTTTGATATTCAAATGTTTAAGTACTTTTAGGGGGGGGGGGTTGAATTATTAAGAAGCTCCTCATCGGCTCAAAATGGTCCGATTTTGATGACATTTGGTACAAAAATCTTTCTTCTCATTTGAAAGGTCAAGTTCATTAACCAGCTGAATCCGTTTACTGGAATATGGTTATTGGAGCAAAATTTGCGCGAAAAAATCGGAACGCTTACATTTTCGATTCCATATGCTTGCAGGTACTCGTTATATAGGTTCCTTAACGTAGGAAAACGAATGAAACCATTTTTAAATCGATTTCTTTAACCGTTTACGAGAAAAATTGATAAAATACATTTCCAAGCTAATATTCTGTTTGGGTATTCAGAATCGATGATGGGTTCACTTGAAACTTGTACCAGGTATTTGACATTCATCTAATCTAAGATATTTAAACTTTGGTATCGTTTGGAGGTAAGAAGTATATGGAAAAAATGTATTAATGGTGATACAAAGTTTTCGGATCTCAGAATATTTTCTAAAATATTTTAAAAACTGTTGGGAAATCGTAGTAAGTGGAAGGTGGATATTCGAGAGATTACTAAATTCTCCACAAAAACGATTCTGTTGTAATGTTCGGTGGGGCGATGTCAATCGAAGAGATAAGTGCTTAAAACTTCAAAGTTGTTAGTTTTATTCTTTTTAACGTGTATTTGTCTCTGTTTACCTAACTTTACTCCCCAACGGAAACAAGCACGGTTACTTCCACATAGTGTTTCCTGAGTAACTTTAAAGTCTGTGCAATAATAAGCTGTACAAAATCATGTAGTAGCGTTAATTTTGATCATATCTTATTTAACGCAATATAAAAACTACTTATCGGCCGTGGTGAAGCACGGGTAGTCAGCTAGTTTTTTTTATAGGTAGTTTTATTACACAAATGGGAATTTCAACACAGATTTTTTTTAAATTTTGATCTTGCACCGTTTACGTATGGCGGCCATTTTTGTTTTGAACGGAGAATGAACGCAGAGGTTTTTCGCTTTGAAGGCGTTTGCATTAAATTTATTATCTTTGGACTGCACCATAATGCTAGATTGGAACTGGCATAATTTTGTTCAGTACTTTACCTCCTACAATATTGTTTCATAACCAGAATTCCCTATGCAAATCTTACCAGTCTAAATGACCTCCAAAGTTGGGGTTGAAAAATTAAGGAATTCCGCTTTTTAGAAATTAAAAAAAAAATGCATGAAGTAGAAATTTATCAGAGTTAATTTTTTTTTTTTTTTTTTTTTTTTTTTTTTGCGGTAAGCGATCATTAGGTATAAACATTCTATATAGTATCAGCGTGACAACTCACGTAGATCATTCTAAGTGATATGCTGTCACATATCAAAATAGAATATTTTCATGTTATAGCAATAGGGCTCGATGATTAGGGAAGGAATGATTAGGAAGGCATAATTTACAATTATCAGTTTTTTTTTTAAACGGCGCATCAACAAATCTGGGACATTAACGCCAAGAACTTTAACTGTTTCTTCCGTTTTTTTTTAGCCAAAGATGAAGGTACAACCGACTAAATCATTTTGAATTTCTCTTATAATCTATTACGTACCAATAGCCATTATCTCTTTAGGAGCAGAGATGATGTCATACTTGAGTGCCAACCTCTTGAATAATTTCATATTGTAGCTCGAATTGAGTCGGAGAAAATAGTTTTCATACATCAATTCTCCGTGTTATAGACAACGATGTTTCAAATCTGATTTTTTATTTTATTTTTTATTCGGCGCTTTCTAACTAAAATCAAAAGGTTGCCATACTTAATAACCATTCACGGTGTAGCAGGTAGCCCTTCACTGAATAAAGTCAAACTGCCACAATTTGGACTCAAACCCAAATATCCTTAGTTAGGATTTCGACAAGCTATTTAATATATAGCATATTATATATCCCTGGGTAAACCCAGTTCGCGGAAAGCACAAAGTGTCACTTTCTTCACTTTCTAGTTTGAAGTGTGGTATGTCGTAACGATAATTTGTAAACATTAGTTTCACAGTGAAAACTATCTTAATAGACATCAGTAACAGTTGTTCTCCGAATAGAACCAGTTGACGTTTATCAAAACATCTGTTTGTCACGTCAATAAAACGTCGTTGTTTGTACAAGTAGAGATTTCTTCCTACGATGAATGGAAGAGAGAAATTCTAAAGGGCTTGCTGATAAAATTGACGACGAAGGGGTAGTGAAAGGGCAGACCCTTAGGCAAACAAGATGAAATATCTCGACTCCATTGAAGGGAGGATGCCATCAGGGTAGGTTTTCGAGTAGCTCTGCTTCTTAATGAGTTCACAGCTGGAGGCCGTAAGGTTCCGTTCAAAGAGTGCGCTATGTGAACATCATTTTTCAATGAACTAAGTACTTTTAGTACATCTCTAGCAAACCAATGCTCTTTTCCTTCGCAATACTCAGGTATGAATAGGGTATTTTTTAGGTGTATTTGGACATTTATGGAAGTATCTTTGAAAATTTTATATAATTTCTTAAATTTGTAGAGTCGGTGCGACTGTAGCATCCTGAAAAATTACAGTACTGGCTTGCATTTAGGGAAACCTACATCCAAGCTCAGCTTCATATAGGTTTGCCTATATATATATATATATATATATATATATATATATATATATATATATATTTATTTATTTATTTAAAATACATTATTTAATTTAAGTTTTGGTTACCAGTTCATGAATGTCATGTGACTTATGAACCAGATTGCGTTGTCTGTATTCCGTCAGTATATGTTTTACAGTAAGGCTACTAAAACAATGTTAACAAATATTCCCGTCTTTTCTATGTATTAGGAACTGGTTATTCAGAACTATTAGTCCAATAGGTAGTTTGGTTAATATTATTTGATTAGGGGAGGTAAAAAAAAAAACCAGAAGGATTTGAGAAAATAAAAAAAAACAACTAATATAGTTAAAAAAAAAATTAATTCCTTTGGCTACGAACTCCTTCCCTTCGACACAATTTGTTCCGGAACTCTAAGGGTTTCATACCTGTGAGAATAATAATATAAATAAAACATTAGTATAAATTATTAAGATTCCATAATTATTAACTGATATATAATCCAAAATAAATATTTTACAAATTCTAATTTTCTGTGGATGGAAACTCCTGATTCTGCCATCTGATTCCTCGACACTGAATCAGTTAGCGTACCGTGAATATATCCGCACCTTACATCTTCCATCATTTAACTCCATGTATTCATCATTAACATTGATCAGATTGCACACCCGGTCCCTGTTCTCATCATGGTTATGAATGCTTAATGTCCGGGTGTCAAAATGATGAATCCATATTTACTTAGTCGTGATGCTACAATTAATATTCGATTTTGGTGTTATTTATTTATACAGAAAAATGATTGCAGTTCCGCTCCATGTATTGTAAAGTTTAGAGAGTTGTTGTCTATGGAGACTTCATCTTAGAAGATTGTGCGATTGATTCGCGTTTTGTTTTTATTGACCTATCACAAAGAGAGAGAGAGAGGCAGAGCCGCAAAACAGGCATTGAAATTGGTTTTTAGTTCTACCACTAGGAGCGCTGAACACGGGTGTTGCATCCGGTTTCCCCTGTACATTGATTCAGCTGCTCATTACAACCATCAAAGAGCAAAACTATTTATGTTTTTTTTTTTTTTTTTTTTTTTTTTTTTTTTTTTTTTTTTTTTTTTTTAGGGTACATTGGTGGATTATTCAGAAATGCAATGTACACTGCTTACCTTTCTGAGGAATGCCCTTAGTTACGCGTCTCCTGCGTGAGGATAAACAGAGTGTCCCGCATTGAGATGTCATAACTTTATGGGTTTATTCTGCAGCTCATTTGTAGTAGTTCAGAGACGCAAAAATGAGAGTCCTATCTCAACATGTAGCAGAGCTATTCAAAATGTTGTCTATTTTCAAAACTGTTGTTTTTTTTCAAAATTACTGGTTCAACATATAAGGCGCAGAATAAACCCCTAATGTTATGACATCTCAATGCGGGACAGCCTGTATAATCTTTAATTCGTGAAAATGGTGTTACAAATCCATCATATTATGTTAATTAAATTATGCTTTAGGTTTTAAAACATCTTTGAATATTAATTCATTTATAAATGAATTAATTTTTAAATGCCTATTATGGGAATAAGAAGGAAACTCCACCCCGTGCCCTATATTTACTGGTTGGTTGATCTAATAAAGTAGTGTTGATATAAAGAAGGCCTTTAGCCCAGCTAGTGCCGGGAGCTAATCGTACATCGGCCCTAAGTGAGAGTATTCATTATACTAAGTGAAGGGGTGGTCGGGGGTGGTTTGAGAAGGGGGGGGCCACCCCAAGCTTCTCTGATTTATTTAATCCTGCTCCTTCTCAAACCTTGTTCTCGCAACTTTGATAATATTTACATTCAATCTGCAGTAGCTTCATAACTCCTCTCGGAAGAAAAATCTACTGACCGTGTAAAGTACACAGGATTAAAATTTCAGACATAGTCAATGCTTATTCAATTACACATTGGTTTAAAAGCTTGAAAAACGCACTGTAACTTAAATTTCAAACTCTTTGGTGTGATAACAATTTCTCAGTTTGTACATTTGAGTTCATTATATATATCTCATCTAGATAATGAGAAATGATAATCTTTTTCATGATCTTCTTTTTTAGCTTTCTCTAAAAGATCTATTTTTTCTCCAATCAAACTAACGCCCTACAAGCGAGCTTAACAGTTAAACAGGCTGAAAGTGTTTCTACATAGCGAATTTCCATAATACCCTTGTCAATCGTGTGAAGAGCTTAATATAAATCGTCCGACTCGCAGGAACTGCGACATCTTAGCCCGGTTCCGTTCATATCTCTAGTGTTATTAGTAAAATAATAGAAGCAGTTATTAGTAGGTGTTGATCTAGTGAAAAATTTAAAATTAAATATCAAAGAGAAGAAAGATTTAAGGCACCATAACAGGAAACACAGTAATTCTACAAACCTGATTAATTTTTTTTGTTTTACTAAAATACTCCTGCGAGCATTTGAACTCCAAAACGTAAGCGTTACAATTTTTTTCGCGCGAATTTCGCCCCAAAGACCATGTTCCGGTAAACAGATTCTGCTGGTTAATGAACTTGACCTTTCAAATTAGACGAAAGATTTTTCACCCAAATTTTCTTAAACATCGGACCATCTTTGAGCTGATCAGACAGCTAATAGAATAATGTATATATATATATATATATATATATATATATATATATATATATATATATATATATGTGTGTGTGTGTGTAAATTTCGGTCTGTTTTGATTCTGAGAAAGTATTAGAAAAAAACAAAACACAATCAGACTTTAGCAGTTATTGTTATTTTTTTTATATTCTCCCCAATATCTCGAAAACGGTTAGGAATTGTGGTAAGAAGATTACCATTGGAAATCTTACTAAATTTCGTACAAAAACCATTCCTTTTTAATTTTTGAAACAGCGACTTTACTAATTTTAGCAGTAAAATGATTTTTTTTTCAGTAAAACAAGGTAAATATGAGAGAAATATTTTGATGGTAGTTTTCTTAAGGAATGAATGGAAGTAGAGAGGCTGGAGGCTTCTGGTTAGAGATGAGTACTCTCAGACCCTTGAACATTGTGCCGCCTAAAATCTTCGAGATGACATTGGAGTAGTTGTTCACATTTTTCAGGAAATAACAAAACAAAATTGTAACTGTTTCTACTCCAAGCTTTGCTAAGGACACATTTCAGTTCCTCAAAGTGGAGAAATATAACTTGTTACGCCTCAATTGTGACAAAGGTTTTCACCACATGGGCTATGACATTTCGACAATGCGTTCCATATCGGATTTATTGATTTTTCTAGTACTGAAATACTAAATACGCGATCGAAGCCTAGCAGAACAGCAATACAAACGTACTTTTTATATCAAAATTCACGGATGATCATTCCAGAGCAGAACAGCAGACGGGTTTATGTGCATGACAGACAGGAACCAAAGATTAAGGCGTAGAATAACCGTGAAAGTACATCGCACAGTAGATGATGAAAAAAAATTAGATATGAGTCTATAAAATTTATAGAAATAGAAATATGTAAACGGACGAACAGGCGTAAAAAAAAGAAGTTTCAAGATTTCTATGAAAAACCTAAGAACAATACTTATCTCACAGGTCATATACCTTTAATACATGTGAATCATGCAAACATGAACGGATTGCATGCAAAGCATTCGAAACTGTAGGCTCTAAACAAATTAGAAAATAAGGATTATAGACTGTGATCACTTTAAACGGAAAAGGCAAAGGGAAAGGTGGAAGTGTGAAACAGTGTGCATTTCGTGAGGAAATATTAATTTATTAGCCCTTTTGTAGTCGTATTAGATTTCCTGAAGAGCTCGGAGGGCTGAAGCCGGCAACTTGGGGATGGAACAAGCTTAGCTATATTCGATTCACCCCTTACTCTCTTCTTTCTCACCCTCAATCCCTCGTACACTCTCTCTCACGCTTCTCTCCCTCCCTCGCACTCACTCGTCCTCCTTCACCCTCCCACACTTTCTCTCTCTCACACTACCACCTCTCTCTCATCACAAATAAAATAATAATAATATAAAGACATAATAATTAAAAGTCCGTCACGCAGGAGCTGCATAACTAAGCACTTTCCTCAGAATTTGGGTAGTGTAGACTGCTTTACAGAACAATTTGCTTAAAATATCCTACATAAATAAAATAAAAACATGAATATTTCTCTTCTAAATTTGTAATGAGTAACTGATCCATTATTAATTTGCTTCCAGAGTTATGTTTACACATGGTACCTATTACTCTACGTAATAAATACAAAAAACCTCATATTATCGTATTTTGATCTAACGCAGGAACAGGATACAGTCATTCTAGTGGTAGAAAGCGCTCCTTGCGGCGGCTTTGTGAACCTACGTCTGGCGGGATTTTCTATTGAAATATATTACAAATTAAACCCCCGCTTTCCGATTGACCTATTCAGCTCATTTTTATAACACTTCTTTCTCATGAGTTACCCACGACATATACCGCGTTTCGTTACAATACAGCAGAAATTACGACCGGTATGAGTATATTAGGAATTTGGGTCCGGAGTAACCCCCCCCCCCTTCTAATGAACCGATTTAGTTTATTTTTACAACACATATTTACCTGTAGATTACCACTACGAATACCGAGTTTCGTCGAAATATACGAAAAATCACGGCTGGTAGTGGCGAATTGGTATTGTGGGTCCGGAGTAAACCCCCCCCCCCCTCCTAATGAACCAATTTAGTTTATTTTTACAACACATATTTACCTGTGGATTACCACTACGAATACCGAGTTTCGTCGAAATATACCAAAAATCACGGCTGGTAGTGGCGAATTGGTATTGTGGGTCCGGAGTAAACCCCCCCCCTTCTAATGAACCGATTTAGTTCATTTTTATATCTCAATTTTCTCTCTATATTACCACTACGAATACCAAGTTTCGTTGAAATATAACAAATATTACGGCTGACATAGTCAAATTAGTGTTTTGGGTTCGGGGTAAACCCCCCCCCCCCCCCTTTCCGGTGGACCGACTTTGGTGGTTAACGAACTCGTTCAATCGTTTGCTAATTGAATACTATATACCAAGATTCGTGACGAAAAAACAAAAACTCTGGCCGCTATCGTGTTAACAGACATATATATATATATATATATATATATATATATATATATATATATAAATTTTAACGGGGGTCATTTTCGGTGTCTACTAGGTAGGATCGATAAAGATTTGAAGAAATTTTTCAAAAATGCCGTCATGAATCCAACCTCAATAGCTACTTTCCTTCGGAGGAAAGTGCTAAAAAGTAAAATATTAACTTAAAAAAGTAAAATATTAACTTAAAAGTACAAATTAAGTAAAGATAAAATAATTATTAGAGTGTAGAGATAAATGAGATATTTACAGTGTTATACAATGTCAGTAAATAACAGCTAAATTCATTACACCGTTAAATGATTTAATGAATAAGCTGAAACATAGTTAATGTAACGAAACCTACTATCCTCCAAAAATAAATAAATATTTAACCAACTATAAGAGAAGTCCAAGACATTTTCGGATCTGTTAAAAAATATATTTATGTTCACTTCCAGAATTTTAATTCGAAAAAGTGAACAAAATCATGCGTAAATAAAGAACTCTTTCCTCTTCTGAAGTGCTTCAGCTTTTAAACATAAATAAATAAATAAAAACTGCGTCATCTTAGCGCGGTTCCGTACATCTCGAATAAATGGAATATATTAGCATCATAAATCACAGGAAACTGACAGTAGCCAACTTACACAGAAGCGGATAATTCTTAATCTGTATAAGTCAATACAATTATGTACTGAAAACGTACTTACTCTTCGACTACTGCCGAGAAGGCTCTATTCTAAACAACCAAAAGTTCGTTGTAATTTTAAGTATCTGTAAATATGTGCTTCATGGCCAATAAAATTCCATTCTGTCGTGGGTTAAATCTTTTTATAAAATAAGAAATAACAATAACTTCAGTTTTAGGCTATGAGGAAGGTTGTATAGATAGGAGAATTCAAAACAAACTATGCATACGTCATCATGATTAGCCACAGCAATCTTGTTTACCACAGCCACTCCAAACTTATTATTACTAATACCTTTCACCGTTTCTTAGCTTATTTTACTACTATACTAATTTTGCTGATAAATGCAATTTAAAACAAGAAAAAAACAATTAAAAAGTGTGATAAACAAAGAGAAAACCCCTATCAAAACAACAAAACAAACATTTTTTAAGTTTTAAGCGCTTTTATCTCTGATTGACGTTGCCCCATCCAATATTGCTTCAGAACCTTTTTTGTAGAGAATTCGAATGGTAGTAAGCATTCGAATGGTCACCTTCCACTTAGCACGATTTCCCAACCGTTATCGAGATGTTTACGAAAAATGTATGAAGATCCGAAAACTTTTCATGTCTATTGATAAAATATTTTTTTTCGCATACTTCCATAACTCCAAATATAACCAAAATTTAAAAATCTTAGTTGGGATTAATTTCCAAGATGTAGAAAATATTTCAATTGAATCCCGCGATGCTAAGTACCCACAAAAAAATAATGACATACAAAAACATTGATTCCAATTTTCCCAGAAACGGTTACAGATATCGCCTTGATAATGGTTTCATTCGTTTTCCTATGTTAAGAAGCCTATAAAACAAGTACCTGCAAGCATATGAACTCAATAACGTAAGCGTACGATTTTTTTTGCGCGAATTTCGCCACAAACAATATCTTCCAGTGGGCGGATTCTGCTGGTTAACGAACTCGACCTTTCACATTAGACGACAGATTTTTGTACCAAATTTCATCAAAATCAAACCATTTTTGAGCTTGTTAGAGAGCGAACAGACAAGCTCCATATATATATATATATATATATATATATATATATATATATATATATATATATATATATATATACAAATTTGAGCCACCTATATTTTCGTGATCGATGGAGCCTGAAACGAGAAAGTTTCTAGTCGGCACTTCCGGATTGCGTCGTGAGGTCAACCCCATAAGCGGGTTCTCCCTATGGAGATAGGGAGTAACCGCGCTAAAATCTATGTTATTGCAGGGGATTAATAATAATAATGATTAATAATTAATAATGATATTTCTTGTCCACCATTCTTGGGTTTTTATGGAATGGCGATTCACTTAATGGCGAATCAATGTCCTAACTATTTTCTTTTGTGGTCATCCGAAGCCTCTTCTGTTAACTCATGGCGTAATAACATTTTTTGTTTATTGCCCTTCAAAACAGGAATCTAATCTAATCATCAGTTAACTTTCATAATGATCATGCATAATTCTTTATTTAATTGTTTTTTATATATATACATACATCATCTTCTAGTGTTTATGTATTTATTTTTATTCATATCCTTTTTTAGCCCCCATTTCTTTAATATCTTTTTAATTTTTTACTATCTATTTATTTATTTTAAACTATCTAATTATATTCCCATCCCCCTCTGAACATTGTATCATCATTGCCTCAATCCAACTATAATTTATGTACATATTTACTTATATTTTATTTTATTATTTAAGACTTTACTTATAATATTTGTTTTCTTTTTTTTTATACTTTTGCTTTTTCTTTATTTTATTTATATTCATGTTTTTAGGTTAAATTTGTTTATTGTTTATTTTGTATTTATTTTTATTCTTATGGGACGAAGTCCCAGAATAAAGTATTGTTTTCATTCATTCATTCATTCATACATATGAATAATTTTATGTATTGAGCATCATTTTGGCCTTGGATTAGTAATAGGCAGCATTTCTTTGGTTGCATATTACTTTACAAATTCATTTCGATTAATTTAAAAGTGTTCCCAATATTTACTAACCCATTTTGTTGAGAGGGAAATTGCAAATATAGAAATAAAATCAGCCCTTTTATCTGAAAATCTTAACAATCTTTTACTAGCCATTAGATAGAGGATATTAGAGAGAATTGTGAGTAAAAGTGGGTAAAGGTAATCCGACTACAATAGGAGGCGGCAAGATTAAAGGCGCGTAAAAGCGGGAGATGGGAGTGACGTCACGCGGGTTCATTACAAGAGAGAGGTTATAAAGTAGGCAGGGGAGGGGAAGTACTAGTGATACCCCCACTCCTTATCGACCTTCCCCCACTCTAGGGGGGGGGGAGTGTACTTCCTTCCGCGCCCCCTTCCCCAATTTCGCTTCCAATTAAATTGATATTAATACGTAAACGTCGTCTCCACCCCCGCCAAAATTCATTAATTAAAACCTACCGGAGATTGTTCAAATTTTTTAGTCCCCCTAAGAACTGTCTGCGTTTCCGTTACAAGAAATATTTTCTCATCCTAATCAGTGATTTCTTGTTTAAAAATGTATTTCTTATTCTTTCCTATTTGTTGTACGAAAATTTATACCTATTTAAGATCTAAACATTCTAAAACAAGTGCTTTAACCTAAAACCATTAAACGCGATTTTTGTGTGGATTTATATATATATATATATATATATATATATATATATATATATATATATATGGTTGTATCCAGGGGAGACCCTAGGCCCCCCCCATCGTTTATGTTATTGAATGGGTTATTGATTGGCCACCCCCCTCTCCCTAGTGTGCATATGGTCAAGAATCAGATGTATGTATGTATTAGACATGCGCCCCGAGGCTGAATTTTCCGGCGCGCCGGACAAAAATGGTCGACGGCGGCGGCGCGCGCGGCGTGGGCTATTTTTTTTAACCCCCAAGGAAGACGTTACAATATATATATATATATATATATATATATATATATATATATATATATATATATATATATATATATATATATATAGGCTTGCCATATTTTTGGTGAGTGAAACCGGGACACATTAATATGAGAAGGGCATACCGGGGGGGGGGGATAAAAATGGTAAAAAATAGAAGCAAAATGGTGAGTTTTAAGCCTTTTTATTAAGCGCAGCGAGTAACAGGAATGGGGGATCTGGCACTCTAAATTGTTGGTCTCCCCACTTTGTTAAAATAAAAAAGGAAATTTTGCGACTAATTTTTGCTAGTTCTTGCGTTTGCTCTCTGATTACAGTTACAATCGTTCTCATTTCTTAGGCACTGAATTCATTGTAGAAAAGTAAACAATTCATAAATGATTAAATAAACATAAATATTGATTGTTTTAAATTGAAATTATCAGTAAAATTAGTCTAAAAAATGGTCCGATTTTGATGAAATTTGGTACAAAAATATTTTTCTTAATTTGAAAGGTCGAATTCATAAACGAGCAGAATATGTTAACCGGAAGATGGTTTTTGGAGCGAAATTCGCGCGAAAAAAAATCGTAACGTTCACGTTTTCGAGTTCATATGCTTGCAGGTACTCGCTTTATAGATTTCTTAACGTAGAACAACGAATAAAACCATTTTAAAGCAATATCTGTACCCGTTTTGAGAAACATTAAAACACCTCGTTTTCCAAAGTAAGCCATTGTTATCAATGCTAGCGTGCTTTCTCTTATTTACTTAAAAAAAATAGCATTCTTATCAAGGTAGAGACAATTGAGGTTCGTTCATGATAGTTAACAAAACTATATTTCTATATAAAAATGACTTTTTATTGCCAACGTGTTGCCTTGAATTTCAAATCTTCATGGGTTTTATAAGGACAATGAGAACTGATCCGTTTCGAGGTAGCTGCACCACTCAGCGTTCAGTGATGTACATGCGTTTTATTAGTAACTGGACTGGGAGAGAGGGGGAAACTTTTGCGTACATTCTTATAAGTATATCTTCAAACCAATTGGGAAAACGAAGCAAATGTAAAAGCGTATATTCAGTTCGTTAAAGTTCCTACAAATACAGTTCTTACCCTCAACTGGTAACATCCAAATTTTGTACGTTATAAGTAACATACGTCTGTGAGACGTCTCCATGGTAAAAAATGTTTTGGGGCAAATATTTTGAAAAAAAAAACCTGTTTATAATGAAGGTATAGTTTGTTAAAATAATTTAAAAAAATAATTCATTCATCGCTACGTATTAAAATCAGGTCTAAAAACAAGCAAACATTCATCGCTCTAGGAGCTCAACTGTTGCATATTATTGTTGAACACTGCATCAATAATGGATTCAACATTTTATGCATTTGTAAGTTGTGTTCTTTTTGAGTATGGATTTTAGCGGCGTGTTTTATATTTGGAAAAATAATCACGAATTGCCTAAAACCTGCCAATTTTTTTTTTCACGTTCCCCAAGCCCAAGAATATCTCGTCTATCTAACTCAAGAATATCTAAAATTTTTTATGAGAATTTTAGGTGGAATTACCCTTTGTTTTTCTTATAGTGCAAATGATTCAAATTATGTTGATCTATTCATTTACTATTTCAAATGAAGGAAACTCATTGACAACAATAACGTTGGGAATGAAATGTGCAATTAATTTCGAGAACAGCTGTGCGCGTTTGTTTGAAAGTTAGTGGAAAAAAGTTGTCTTCGGTTTTCTTGATATAATTAGGATAACGAAGACTTATTTACCCAGATTTTTGTGCAAGAGTGCAATGAGTGACCTGTGGTAAGCCAGAACTCAATTAATTATATTTTAGTAACCCACCAAAGGTAAATATTTGACATAATGAATCCACAGTTGAAGCTAACCTCCAATGTTCAAGTCCCAATAACCAAGAATGTCTCTGTTCAATCTCATTGTAGTGATAATGTAACAATCCCTGGGGAATCATTATGCCCTAGGGAGAATGCTATTGTTCTAAAAACTGTAAAAGGATTAATACAGGATGATTATATGCAAAGTTTGCTTGATATTGTTGAACCTAAATCTGTTAAATTTATCTCCTATATTTCAAGAGGTAGATTTTGTGTTCACTTAAGCAAAAAAATTGAAGTTGATAGATTGATTGACGAACATCCTTTTGTATCTATTGGTGATCATGAAATACCAATAAAACGTCTTCTTGAGCCATCAAAAAGGGTTATTGTTTCTAATGTTTTCCCTGCAATACCTAACGAAGCTATCGAAAATGCCTTGAAGAGGTTAGGTGTTGGCATAGTAACGCCTGTCCAGTGTTTGAAAGCTAGTCTTCAAGATCCACGCTTAGCTCATGTGCTTCCTGAACATAGCAACATGTTACCTTCCTCTTTGGTTATAAGAGTGAAAGAATTTTCTTGGAAAATATATTTGACTACAGAACGCATCAGCTGTTTTATTTGCAAAGGCAATCATTTAGCTGCCGTGTGTCAAGTTCAACGTAAAGTTAATATTGAAATCAGTGAACCTGATCATATTAACGTCGATGGAAGAATAAAAATTGCACATAAAAGATGGACAAAATTCACTGAAATAACTAAAGAGACAAATACTATCAGAGCCCATTCAAAGAGTGATGAGCCTGAACCAACAGATCCTGAAGTGGATCTACTCAAGATAAACGAAGAAAATGCTCCTATCGTAGAAGAAGGAACCACCGTCCGTCGGAATTCGCTCGATGTTTCTCCTTCGGAAGGAAGCGATGAACTTACGGATATGGACTTGGACTTGAAATTGACAAAGTTATTGCAGAAAAGTGCTGCGAGATTACAACTGATTGAATCACTGGAAGCTTCAAAATCCCCTTCGACAGATAGTGATGTTCACTTAGATCCTCCTCCCCTAGAAGATATTAGCCCTGGAAGTGCAGCTGCTAACACGGAAGCAAAGAAAGCAGGGGCTCCGAAAGGAAATCCAAAAGATAAAAAGGTGAAGAAGGCAGAGGGATTAAGAAGGAAAGGAAGAACCACTCCGAAATCTGAAAGAACTCAGGCAAGAATCAAAAACAAAGAAGAACACAAAATACTTACAAAGTAGAAACAGTAGTTTTTAAGTTCTTGTTAAGGTACTACGCACAGCTGTTCGACTTGTTGTCAATAATTTGTTATTTTTGCTTTAATATGGTGAAATTAATTTTCTTATTCTTCGTTAATTTCTTTAATGTTCATGATTTTATTTTTATGTAATTTTCAAAATTCTACACTTAAATTGCACATTGTAATAATGAAATTAAAGGAGAAAATCGCTTTGTTGCGAGGCTCCTAAAATAAAATAAAATAAAATAATTTCTGAATAAAATATAAATAGAGAGGAAAAATAATTAAATTTTGTTTTAAATGATTATTGCTGATTTGCTGCGTACCTCAATTGCAGTAAATAATTCGTTTCAAGTAATACAAGTCTGTGAGACGAACATGAAAATGAGCGCTATTAGTAACAAGCGTCTACCAGACGTTGTACTTTTTCGTTATTGCCTTACTACTTCCACAAAATACAATTGATCGGGGTAAAATTTCACAAGCGTTTTTTACATTATCTAACGTGAGGGAAAATACTATACATGGGCGTCACTCAGACGTATGTTACCAGTTGAGGGTTAATGGAGTATTTCCGCTTATGATACTGCCCTTTTCTTGTTTTGGCAGCAGAAATTTCATTTTACATATACACCAAAGATTAAGACAAAGTATAAACTGTTTCTATTCTAAACTTTCGAAACGACACTATGGATAAGAACGGAAACGCGCCAATAGACGCAGTTCCTGCGAGTTGGACTTGTTCTATTCCCATGCCGGCTGGTGATCCACCATTCCCCTATAGCCTTCTGTTTAATTTATTAAAACATAGTTGCAGACCTGACAAAATCAAGATTAGTCTTCTAGTAGGCCATATAGCGGATTCCCTTTGTGTTTTAGGGGCAAACAAATGTAATTGTCCCAAGGAGGAGGGTTTAGAAGAGCCCCCTCCTCTCTAAAAGGTTCTAAGCCGAGACATTTGTTCGTCCCCCCTCTTGTTGTCTCCTTTATTACTCTTAGACTTCCTCATACTAATTACTGCGTTCCATTGCTTCTCAATGGATTCCAAGAGTCAGTGAATTATCAAAAACTGTGACTTATTATTATTATCAAGGCTTATTTTCTAAAAATTCTGAGAATAGAACTTCTCATTGTTTTTAATTTAAAACATTTAATTGGACGAGAATTTTATGATTTATTTTTTATTTTCAGCATCACAAGTAAATAGAAACAACACAATACAAAAGTCCGTCACGCAGGAGCTGCATAACTAAGAACATTTCTCATAGTCTATGTAGTGTCAACAAATTAATTTTTTTTTTTTTTTTTTTTTTTTTTTTTTTTTTTTTTTTTTTTACATTTGTAATGTGCAGATGTTTCAATTATTTATTTTTTAATTAATTTACTTCCAGAGTTTCGGGTATTCGTTCTACTAACTACACTACTTAATAAATACACAAAAACTTCGTATTTTCGTCTATTGAGCATGACGAATAATAAAAAAGAGAACATCCTACAATAATACCGCTCCTATCGCTACAAGAAACGAAAACAACCCATAGAAAATCATACGCAGAGAGCACATACAGGTGGTTTGCGCCCCTATTTTCGTAAATTTTCGTAAATTTCGTAGTTTTGGTTGCTTAATTCGATTTAAACACCTGGCTGGTTTTTCTTAGCCGAATCCCAAAGATAGACTTCTTATCGCCTCAACAGCTATATATCTTCATGTCATTAACTAATCTTTTGTTGTATTGGGTCGACGATTTTGGGAATGATATGTGAAATATCATTTCGAATTTCTAAACAGAATATCTTTTCTGCTATAGAGCTACCTGGAAGCTTTAACTAATGTCCTTCTGACCAAACGAAAAGGTACATTTTCCAAGAGCGACATAACATGGCTGTTTTAATGACTTTGAGTTTGCCGCAAGAGGCTTCCCCCTCCTAAAGATAATCGAGATCAAAGCTATTGGGGTCCGGACCCTCTAGCCTTCGCCCTGTTGTTTACATCCAGAACCCCTTCCTTCTCCCCTAGTGCTTTATCACCGGGATGATAGCCACCTTGCATTAGCTTTGATTAAATTTTAACGGCCGACCAGTTTAAGTTCAAAAGCTTCTAGTATCCTGAGTTATTAAATGGAACTCCTGAACGGTTTGACCTCTAATTAGGATCATGATCATTGGATGGTTGAAATTATCTCTTCATTCTACCGTTTGACTGCTCGCTCTCACATTCATGCAGATTATCCAGTTTAATACCTGGTAGTATTTATCTTTTTCTCTTTTAACCCTAGGATGCCCATAAAATTTAGAAAAAAAATCCATTTGTTAGAAATACATTCATAAATATATATGGCTAAAAACGTTTTTTACAATTCTTTGTTCCCCTGCAAAAAATGTTGTTTTTTGGCTCGCGGTCACCAAGAGAGCTCTCTTGGGAATATATGCACGCCTATAACAACCATTAAATTTAAAAGTTAAATTTCTCCAAAAAGAGAACTGTAATATACAAATTTTACAATTAAATGTTTACTTAAAAAGGTCAGAAATCTGAGAAATTTAACAAGATATTTTGGGAAACATTAGTTCTCAAAATTGTTGAGTATTGTTTCACTTTTTTGCAATCTTTTGGTATATATTAAACACAAAAGAACAAAACATATTTTTAAATGAAGCACATAGGAGTAAATAATTTAAGAAGTTGGGGGCTGAAACCGTTAGGAAACGGGGTCACTGGAAACACCTTGTGCATCCTGGGGTTAGTATTATAAAAAAATACAAATCAATTTTTATTTATTTATATATATGACCGACTATCTATAGGTTTCCACCGTTTTCTTGCAAGGATAGGGCTATAACACCCTCCCACCAGAATGGGGTAGATTCTAAAATAAAGATAAATGGGGCATGTTCTAAAGATTGGAGGCCGACTGTACTGGGGGAAAATAGTGATTTTTTTTTAATGGTAATTAAAAATCATAAGGTGTTTTGTTTGAGATGCATCGTCAACAAAAATCTACTTTGTCTAAAATGCAAAGTGAACTTTGTTAACTAGCAGATCCCCCCGCCCGAAAAGTTATTTTATTGATGTTTGGGTTTGTAATAAAAGGTTACTGGGTAAGCAGAATCCTTTGTTATATATGTGATATGTGAATGTTCACGTTTGGAAAAGAACAAGTATTAAAACAATTATTATAATAATAGACATGAGAAATATTTAACTTCGCATATTTTGTTAAACATTTTGAAACTGTCTTAAATGAACGTAATTATTAGGGAGCCTGATAATTTATTTAGGGAGGCCTGGTGGCTGCTATTGTTAAGGCGTGAGCACTTAACACTCCGTGCCAAGGGCCGTGGGTTGGACTCCAACTAGGGGTGGTGGCTTTTCTTTATAAAAAAGAAAAGGCATCAAAACTATCCTAGCTAGAAAAGGGTGGTAACAAATAGATAACCCGTCCTAAAATGCTAGACTTAATTACAATGGGCGTTAAAATTTATTTAGGTATTAAAGAAGACTTAACACAGCTTTTGGGACGTGTTACCTATACGTCTCCAACCTTTTCTAGCCAGGATAGGGGTGATTTATTTTCATTTTTCAAAAGAAAAGCCGCCAACACTAGTTGGAATTGAACAATGATCCAAGTGGTTAAATTGCCTTAAAAAACAATTAAAATTTAAAGTTTTATTAAAACTTACGATCCTATCCTAACATTCTCCCCCTTTGGCATTAACTATTGGAATGTAAATGAAAATATTGAAAGCTTTTGAAGATGAGGAAATTTATTCCAAGAGAGAGATTGGAAATTAAACCATAGCAGATTAAATTAAAACGACGATAAGATGTTTATTTGAGATTAAAAAAAAATCATAAAAGCAGGTGACTTCTTGAGTCTAGATGTGGTAATCAAAACTTAGCTTTGGTTAGTTGAAAACGTTCAGAAGACAAACACTATCACCATGACGTTAACACCTAAGACCTTTTATTCCACTCGATTGTCTAATAATGTTGAAGGGGGACAAGAAGTGTAAATTTCGTCAGGTCGATAGCAACACGATCCCCAAGTTGTAGCTACGGCTGTATCAGGTTCTACCGGAAAACAGCTGTAGTACCGGAGATTTCCTCTGTATCCAACATGTCGGCACATAGGTACACAGCTGTCGCACCCTCAAGGGCTTTATGGGGTGCTTCCTCAACCGTATCATCCTATTAGGGGCAACATTAAGACCAGACTTTGTGAATTAACAACTTGTAACTCGTACATCGTTCGAATATGGACTTTTTTAAATTCTTATCGTGTTTAATGTCCGTTCTATTGAGTAAAGCTGTAGACGTACAAGCAATAAAAGCCACCAAGAGACCAACGCTTGACATGAACATGACTTTATTGCACTTCACAAAATTGGTTTGACAACAGTAGTAAATAACATGCTATACGAATGGTAAAGTAAAAATATACCGGAAATATAAAATAAAATCTAACTGCCTTCAGGACGAAGTTATTTTATATAGGCCTGTTATTGGACAAATTGTAACGATAGCCTGACCGTTAAACACATCCTTAAGAACTGCAGACATACAACAAACATATTGCCGTTCATCTGCATGACATACTAACAGATAACTATACACTACTCCAACATTTAAAAAGTCCGACTCGCAGGAACTGCGTCATCTCATCGCATTACCGTTCTAATCTCAAGTGGCATTTGGAAAGTTTAGAATAGAAGGAGTTAATGGCGTAATCTTTCGAGAAACATTAAAACAGGTAAAAAGAAATCTCAAGCAATATCTTAAGCGCCACAGAGGTCAAGCACCGATTAGTCCCAATGAGAAGACTATCAAAAACTGCAAACTTTTTCACTAATGAGCAAAACAAAAGTTTTACTATTCTATTTCTATTCTAAGCTTTCCAATGATACCAGGGATAAGAACCGAATCGTGCTAAGATGACGCAGGCGCCCTGCGAGTCGGACCATATTATTTTTCTTGTCTCACTGCTATAGTTGGGAGTTTAATTTCAACTTAGGTACTTCTGTTAATGATAAGTTCAAAGGTAAAAAGAATGACAAACTTGTGGAGCTCTAATAAAATAATAATTTTTTTTTTTTTTTTTTTTTTTTTTTTTTTTTTTTTTTGTACCCATCCCTTAAAAAAATGTTACTAGGTATAAAAACAATCCCTTAACCAATTATTATTATAATGGCGTGTCAACCCTTAAGGTCACTAACGCCATTCCTGTTTGTAGTAAAGTCTTGAAAGGTCATGATTTACGATCTTACCTGTAAGGGTCGGCTAACACTTGAAACTGTCCCGCTAGTGACCAGGTCTTGGAATCTTGGAAATCTATACTTCTAAATTTTCAGTTTTATTGTCAAATACATTATCCAACTATAAGCAATTAAAAAATAACAAAGAATAAAACAGACAAAAAGAACCGTTCGAATCAACGAAATCAATTAATTTAAAGTTTTAAGATTTATTCCTCCGATTGACATCGCCTAATTAAAACTTTCTTCAGAACCTTTTTTGTAGAGCATTTAGTAAGCTTTCGAATGGTAATCTTCCGCTTCCCATGATTGTCAACGGTTTTCGAGGTACTAACGAAAGTAAACAAAGTCACCAAAACTTTTTTTGTCTGTTAATAAAATATTTTATTCTAACCCTTCCTTTACTCCAAACGTAACAAAAATTTCAAAATATTAGTGTTGATGAAATTCGAACATGCAGAAAATGTTTCAACTTTAGCCAATAATTCTAAATACCAAAATCAAAGACAAAAAACCCTCCCTAGGAAGGACGCTAGGCAGTTGAAAAGCTATATCTTGGAAATCCATACCACTAACATTAAATTGTTTTTCTTATTTTTCTTAACCTGTTTTATTTTCAAATACATTATCCAACTATAAGCAATTAAAAAATAACAAGGAATAAAAAACAGACAAAAAGAACAGTTCGAATAAGCGAAATCAATTACTTTAAAGTTTTAAGCTGTTATTTCTCCGATTGACATCGCCTAATCAAAACTTTCATCAGAACCTTTTTTGTAGAGAATTTAATGAGCTTTCTAATAGTAATGTTCCGTTTACCAAGATTTTCAACCTTTTTTCGAGATATGAAGGAAAGTAAACAAAGTTACCAAAACTTTTTATGTCTGTTAATAAAATATTTTATTCTAACCCTTCCTTAACTCCAAACGTAACCAAAATTTCAACATATTGGTTTTAATGAAAGCAGAACATGCAGAAAATGTTTCAACTGAATCCCATTATTCTAAGTACCCAAACCAAAAACTGCATTAAAAAAATATTTTTCCAATTTTCTCGAAAACGGTTAAAGCTATCGCATTGAAAAAGGTTTCATTCGTTTTCCTAGCCCAAGAAGCATATAAAACGAGTACTTACAAGCTTATGAACTCAAAAACGTAAGCGTTACGATTTTTTTTGCGCGAATTTCGCCCAAAACGCCATCTTCCAGTACGCGGATTTTGCTGGTTAACGAACTTGACCTTTCAAATTAGACGAAAGATTTTTGTTCCAAATTGCATGAAAATCGGACCATTCGTCTTGGAGCTACAGAGCGAACAGACAAATATATATATATATATATATATATATATATATATATATTTATATATATACAAATTTTAACCACTATCATTTTCGGTCTCTATGGGTTCTGAAACGCAAAATTTTCTAGTCGGCACTTCTGGATTGCGTCATGAGATCAAACTTATAAGCAGGGTTCCTCCCTATGGGGGAGGGAGGAACCGCGCTAAAATGAAAATGTCTCAGGCCGCCGTATTAGTGTTTTATCTCAAGAAAACTATTATTATTTTATTTGTTTATTTATACTTTTTCGGTTCAAGAGGATTTACACCTGACTCTATTGGTGAAATCTAAATCTTTCTGCAATTGCCTGCTAGAAAACATTTATACGATATATATTATTAGACGGCCTAATTTTGTCGATTTTAAATACATAACGAAACACATTAGTTTAAAGATAAACAATAAGAAGAGACAATTACCCCAAAAAAGCTCCTTTACCTTAAAGCATTTTACAATTTTCTGATACAGGTCGATGTTCAAACCTGAGCCCTCGCAATGAAGGTATATGTATCTACATTTTGCAGAAAGGAGGTAAATAGAAGTGATTTTCACAATAAAAACCACATCATGAAATGTTCGTTTTTCTGGAAATATTACCTGTAAATTCAAACAAATTCCTGAAGCCCTTATCCGCGGAATTCGTAGCTTTTATCGAGCCGGCTTTGTGGATTCCACAGAACCCTCTACCTCCCCTCTTCCTGGTAATAGCTACAATCTACATCCTCTAGTCAGGGCTTCCGAGATAATGTGTATAATGTTACTATAAAAAGAAGGTGACACACCAAGATTATTTTTCATTAAAATAGTTTCTAAACCACTTTCCACGAGATAAATGTTTTTTTTTTTTGCCTGCATTTCCACTCCCATGCAGGCAAAAAAGCCCATGCATTAAGTTTCTCTTCAAGACATGAGTTGCTATATAGTAAATGTTCTATACGCAAATACTATTAATATAATTTCTAACCTTACGCGTTCACGATCAGCAACTCGCTGCTTTGTATAAATGAAGGGTGCTAGGTCGAGAATGTGTGGAATTTTTGGTGACTAGGGACAGTCTGAGATGTTATCAGGGTTATCACTCGAGTCTATCTGTTTCTCGGCTTTTGATTCGGAGAAGAAGCAGAAATGGTATCGTCTACTGTCTGTATGTCAGATAATGGCGAAAATCTATTACTAGTTGGAGTCATAACTGCCACAGGAGTTATTATTCGGGCATATCTGTTTGCTTTGGTTTGGCTTCTTCAAGAAGTTGAGCGTACATGGCATCATGGTTGTTAGGTGTGGTTGATAGTGAAGTGTTGCTCTTGGTTACGTGGTGAAGATTATTGCTGAGGTTACTGCTTCCTGGCTCTATGACAGTGATCTCAGGTAATATGTAGATAAAAAGTTTTATTAGCTATTTTGGCTGCATCTTCTGTTGACGTTATGCTTGGTTCATTTTCAGCCCATATAGCTAGAATGTTGGCAGCTGAGGAGAAATATAACTTTCAAATCGGACGGTTCTCGGCCAGTCTTTTCACACCCGTTATAAAACTATTAGATTCCAAAAAATAATAAAAATTTAAATCTAAAGAAGAGCACTTAGTAATACAGCTTTCTGGCACACACGATTACAGCTGTTCTCTTCTGGGAATGAACATAATCGAATTTATGACCCATAATCAGCTGGTATAACTACTCTCCATATCGAATCTTTTAGTATTTACTCGGCCGGTCTTGGAGGAAGGTTAGCCGAATGGGCTGTCTATACATTTGTACTCAAGTTACCAAAAATATTTTTGGCTTTTAACCACTTGTAGAGCAGTGATTAAAGGATTTGGAGAAGAAATAAAGTTGTGTTATAATTATTGTCCTTTCGCAACATTTACTTAATATTTTGGACATATATATAATTGTTATTAATATGGCTTTGGTCTCCAGTTGTTATTTTCATCGGCATTATATTTCGTAGAGATGGCATTCTGTTTTCTCAGACTTGGTTTTTAATAGCTTCTTTATTATTTCTAATTTTGTAATGAACTGTTGCTAAAAAAAGAGCTTTTAAGACAAACCTATTATAATCATGGCCATTAGTCAGAGGAAACAGGATGTGATTCAAACGAAATATTACGCTAAAAAACAAACGTTGGAGATCAATGACATATTGATAACAGTTAAGCGAAGATATGATAAGAAGAATACGTATATAGATACACAAATAAATGTGCTTTTGTCTCTGCCCATACGAATCAAAAATAACTCCTATTTAAGGATGAAACTATAAAAGCGAAAGGCTTTTTGGCCATCTGTAATATTCTAACTTTTGCTACAACAAACCGGAATACCAATGACAATATCCACAAGCACTCAATAAATATAAACATAAATAAAAGTCGTTTCAGGTGTGAGTGAGCTTATCGTTGTCGAATCAACAACGAAAATTTCAAAATTGAAATTGAAATGGTTGTTGGACAGAGAATGTCGTTCTGATTCTAGGAAACTGGGAGCTGGTGTACAGGGAATTTGCGGAAAAAAGGTCAGAAATACGCGGAAAAAGTAACCAGATATTCATTAGATCTGTTTACCTTTAAAATAATTGCTTTACGATGATAAAAGTCTCCTTGCAAAAATATATTACTGGTCCGTTACTGATGTGGGATCAGCAACATTGGCAAGAATAACATTTTTCATGTTCGATTATGAAAAATTACGAGAATCAGTGAAAACTAATAAAATTTGTCACCTCTCATACTTTATCAGTCTATTATAATAAATATATATATATATATATATATATATATATATATATATATATATATATATATATGCATAGAACTAAATATAAAAAGTAACCAGATATTCATTAGATCTGTTTAACTTTAAAATAATTGCTTTACGATGATAAAAGTCTCCTTGCAAAAATATATTACTGGTCCGTTACTGATGTGGGATCAGCAACATTGGCAAGAATAACATTTTTCATGTTCGATTATGAACAATTACGAGAATCAGTAAAAACTAATAAAATTTGTCACCTCTCATACTTTATCAGTCTATTATAATAAATAAATATATATATATGCATAGAACTAAATATAAAAAGTAAAAACACCCATTATAGGTGCTTAATAAGTTGTTTAGTAACAAGAAAATCTACTTAAACAACATTTGTTGCATTAGCTACCTCACCCTTTTTATCACCACTTCTTTGACAAACGTTTTGGCAAAAGGTATTATTGCCAAGACGAAGAAAATATGAGGCCTGCCCTATCTTTTAAATTAACATACGTTTCGTTAAACGTTTCCAAATGTTATATTGTTCCATTTTGTCAGCTAGAATGAACATTGCCTTCATCGATCTGGCGTGTTTATATCGTCTATTTATGTATATAACGCGTTTATATGTATATGTGTATATATATATATATATATATATATATATATATATATATATATACACTTTGTTTTCGCTATATTGACATCATAATTTTCCCTAAGTTTTATTTATTCTGCATGTAATTAATTTAGTAATTTTTGCCCTTCCAGTATTTGACTATGGATTAATGAAAGAACGGTTTAATTCCCAACAGAAACCGAATAAATTCATTTTTTTTATTCTTTTATGAATAAGAAGTCATTAATTAAAACCCGTGGTAAATAACAACCAACCAAACCATCGTAAAGATGAAATTTGCTTTGAAATCTTTTCTGGACGTTTTTATGGACTTTTTTTTTTACGGATGTTCCCTGAAGGTTTCAAACTCCTCCACTTTCAGGAAAACGTATCCGTTTAATAACCTTCAATATAAAGATGTATTTCGCCCTTAATAACCAAATAACCGTCAACTTCCTTATTAAGTAGTTGACTATTGTTTGGTTATTACGAGTGAAATGTATTTTTATAATTGAAAAAATGTGAAAAAAAAATATTCGTCTACCAAAACAAGTATTTTTTTTTCCTTTTTTGCCAACCAAGCAACCGTCTACTTCCTTATTAGATAATTATTAGTTATTAAACGGATAAGTTTTCCTGAAATGAATAATCTGGATTTGGTTCATGGAACCGCTCTGGAACGCCTTTAAAATGATCATAGTAACACTACAAATACTACCATTGTTCCTTAAAATGAACACAGTAAAATTGCATACCTTTATTTCTCAAAGGAAATTTCAATTACTTTACGATGGTTTGATTGGATTTTATTTACTTTAAAGGGGGGTTTCAGTAATCATTACTTATTCATAATAAGTATCGATATAAATCTATATAAAAATAAGAAATTTCAATTTACACTGTTTCTTTTGGGAATTCAACCATACGAATGAACCATGTACTTTTTTTGCAATAAAGGTTTAATACTGAAACGTTTTGTTGCTCCTGAAACATCGATACTTTTATCTATTACACACTATATATAAAACGAACATTCCTGTTTCGTCTGTTTTTTGTCTCTGAGCTTTGTCGTACACATTTTCAGCTTAAGTTTCTATTTATCATAAGAATAAAAACCTCAAATAGGAGATTGTATTAAAGGTTATACGCTTTTTTATTTTTATAGTATTTCTAGAACAAATTCTGCATATATTCTTCTTGATAGAAATTTAAGTTTACGGAAAAATGATTAGGGTCAAAATAGTCAAAATATTAGGGAAATGGGAGAATAAGCAGAGGAAAGTTATATAGGAGTTGAGCAAATTGGTGCATTGGGTGAATATGTATGAAGCAGACAGCTGTATAAGCCAGAGGTTTATTGGGGGAGTCGGCCATATCGACCAGAGGTTCGTTCATCTCTCTCCACTCCCAGGAATATAATTAAATTGTAGGGGATGGAAGGAGTAATTCCTAGCCTTGACCCAATCCACCCTCGTCAACTATCCTCGACACCGGATGAATTGACTAGAGTACAACATAAACAAGGATATTTGACAAGGACGGACGATAAAATTATAGCTGCAATGTGAAGTTTACAAATGGCAAGAAACATGTCGACTGTGTATATTTGTATTAACGTATAGTATTTATTATGTTAAAGCTGTTAAGTCGCCATAGTTGCGAGCTAACTAAAAAAAATAAATAAAATTATAGCTAAAAGGGAATACCGTTTCGAAATTTAATAGTTTTGGTTTTATATTAATTTACTCTGTGTTTAGCGACGGCGGTGTTCAACTCATAGTGACAGAAGAAAAATTCTTTTAAGTAATGACCATAAACAAAAAAAAAAGTGTAAGTCAAAATGGCTTTACACAATAAAACCAGAATAAAATAAAATATTTTCAATAACGTTTGCATATAGTTATACATTTTAATAAATGCGCAATGACTAACACTCTTTTCGAATGGGAATGGAATTGGTTGATGACTGCATGCAAATGAAAGTACTACGTCCAATACCAGGGATAAAGAAAAAAAAAACAATTTTCTACAAGAGACGAAGTAATTTTAATTAGGTTTCTTATAGGACAAACTCTACTTAAACATTACCCACGCTCAAATGATGATAAAACAGATTAAACACCTCTTTGATGAGAGGTCAGTTCACAGAACCAATTATAAAAGTTGTTATCATGTATTACATAGTGTATTTAATAGATCTATTTATCTTGTTATTGAGTTTGACGGAGGAAGAGAGGATTAGAATTGGTAGAGATAGCTAATACCTCTGTGGCTAAGGGTTTCGATTCCATTGGAAATAAATCGGACCTTTGGGATATAGCCCCGTTCTTCCCTTGGGATTCTTCCCAGCGGTCCTGATTATATCCACGATCAGACCCTCTCAGCGTCCAATCAGTGGAAGGGTTCATTTTTTATTTATTTATCCGAAGTGAGTTTCTTAATAGTCTTAGCTTTATTAAATGCTTACTTTATGATAGAATACCTGACTATGATGTATTATCTGAAAAAAATGTGTTGTAAAATATTTAAATTAAAAATAATATTTCAAATTTTAGTAAAAATGAATAAATCTTTGCGTTCCTTGTCTCTGGAAATTAAATTAAAAAAAAAAAATAAGAAAGTTATCTCTGCAGATAGTTGGACTTTATAATTATTATTTATTATTAGTTTATAATAGAATTAAATTATTGAATATTCCCCAAAAATAAAAACTTACAATGTAAAAAAGAGGTCAAGTTCCTGGCCCCTCCCAAAAACAGTTAGCCTTTATTATATCATAGTATTGGGCTAAGTTTTAGGCCCTTATTACCTTGTCAATAACCTAATACTAATACCCTCTCATTTATTTGTGCAAACATGGCCAGTTTTTCTTTGACGATCGGATTTATTATAAACTTTCTGGCATTTAAAGACTTAGGCCCTTATGGTAAAAATTCAGGGTTATTATAAAGTCCCTGATAACTTAAAACGATCTGGGCTGTATGAACTCTAGGTAAGTTATAACGATCATCACTTAACGAAAACTGGCCAAGTTGGAAATGCACAAATAAGTGAGGGGGTATTATTAGGTTCTTGACAAGGTATTAAGGTTCCAATAATATATTATAATTTCCAAAGGCAAACTGTTCTGGGGATAATATTTTGGGAAAAATTAAAACATCTACTTGAATGAAAAAAATATTGAACAACTAGTGTCACTTGGAAAGCTTTGAAAAGAAACAGTTAATGTTTTGGGTCAAACTTTCGTGAGAGATGTAAGCACACGTGAAAATGTAAATTGAAATCTGAAAGCGAAGCAATATTTGAAATCTCAAAGGCGCTACAACAGGAATCTAACAGCATCCTAAGCGGAAATTAATCTATTTGAGCACCGATTTCTTGGAAATTTCATAACCTTCCAAATAGATGCTTTACATTTACTGTGATTTCCCAACCGGGTTCGAGATATATAAGAATATATCCGAAAATCCCCCAAATCAAGATTTTTCTATTTCGCTTGACAACGGTTATTGATAGAATAAAAGGTTTCATGAGATTCCCCATATACAACTACTTATAACACGTTTACCTGGAAGCCTATTAACCCAAAAACGCAAGAGTTACGTTTATTTTCTGGCAGAAAAACTATGTTCTTGCCAAAAGCGGGTTTCCTCCTTATGGAGGGAGTAAGGGAACGTGCTAAAACTATCGCTGGCTTTTAGTTTTTTTAAGTCAGTAAAGCTATTGTATTGAAATTCGTCTAGCCCTTAGTGCTCTGTGGTTTGGGTGCTAAGTGGACGCAATGACACGGACAGACAAGAACAAGGCTGACCCTCTGTTGGTAGTCTAATTAGTAGCAGGTCATTTCTGTGGGTGACCATTGGGAGGAGGGGGGGGGGGGACTGAGACTCCCTGAGGGGGCTTTAGCGAAGCTAGGGTATACAGTAGGATTGCTGATGACAGCAAAGGGTAGTCATGCTCTGCTCCGGATCTCTTCAACGCCCTAATAATTCCTTTACATTCAATCCCTCATCATATTCTTATGACCCCATTCACATTTCGATAGGCCAACTCTAAATATTTTACTGAGACTCATAAAAAGGATTTTCATCAAATAACAATCCAAAACATGATTTAAGTCACTTAATAATCCTTTATATTGTTTGGCAAAAATTAAGTAGCCAAGATAGCTACAGATTGCCACCCTTTTAAAATGCCAATAGCACGTGGTCGGTCACCCATTCAGGTATTGGCCACGCCCGACGTTGCTAAACTTCGGTAATCAACGGGAACCATTGCAAGCCTAAAAGTCATATCCCGCAACATAGTTATGGTCTAACAACAGCTAAGAAATAATAGCGTATAAAGAACTTAAACAATATTATTGAATATATGCATGTACTGCTAGCAAATCAGCTAATAAAACTGAATAAGGGTACATAACATCAAATTTCGTTACGAATCTTTCGGCACCTTGTGAAAACCTCTGGCATGAATAATTTCGGAGTTATGAACAAAGGAGGCACAAAAAAAAGCAACTTTCTCAACTCTTTTTATATTTAAAAAAATATGTTCCAGGTATCTTAGATCTACAAAAACTCCTTTCCCACTTCTACTTTACCAGACCATAAAACCACCGCCTACATGTTTCAATGCCAGCCTAAGGTTTTTTGTTTCCAACACTTTTTTCACTTTTCCCCACACTTTTTGTTAACCATCCGAACCGAAAATATAAAATTGACATTCTTCTGAGAAAATATCAGATTCGCAGAAAGATTGAGGCTTTTGTACTTTTGTATACTTTTTTGCAAATTCAAGGAACCGATTACAATTTAATTTGCTAATGAATGGTTTCTTCCTGGGAATTTGGCCTCAAAAACCACTTTCCCGTAACTTGTTCCTTGAGTTTGGGAATTAACTGTTAAATCAAAGTTACCATACAAGTTCGTAGCAATTTTGGGAGATTTGGTGCGTGTTTGTCAAGAGCAGTCTTTATAATTTCACGTTTGAAACTTATGTATTTTTGGTGGAGGCCCACTACGTTGTCTGCTGGATGCAGAGCCTAACTCTTTATATATTTTTATACTTGTACAAACTGTACCTGCACTTTCATTAACAGTTTTCCAAATTCCTTCACATCTTTTCCATAATTTTGTAAGAAAACAATTAACTCGCAAATGGCTTTTGCCACTTTCATCATGAAAGCTAAACACAGGCGGAAACGATTTCTATTCATAAGACTGTTTCTGACATTTGTCTTTAAAGCCTGTACCGAGTATAATCAGTTTTTAGGGTTGAAATGCTTTGAAAGCTTCATTTACCCAAGTGTTTCCAGACTTTTTTTGCATTAGGTGTGTATCTTTTTTATTTTAAAGTTTTCTCAATACTTTTGTTGATATGCATTCAATGATATATTATTATAAAATACAAGTTTAAAGTATGCTTAGTAAAATAATTGAGAAGATATGGTCGACCGTTCAGAAGTAACCTCGCAAGATAGTGTCGCCCCCCTATTCAGATCCCTTCCGTACATCCCTAACCTCTCTGAAAAAATCCAAAAATCCCTCAGAAGCACATTTCCCAACCTAAATCTAGGTCTATCCACTAAAAATAAACTGAAAACCGTATATACCACACTCAAAGACCCCATCCCACAAGGAAATAGATCCAACGTCGTTTACCGAATTCTTTGCTCTACACCACACTGCAACAGCACTTACATTGGACAGACGAAGAACCGCATTCATAGCAGACTCACAACACACAAATACAACATTAAGAACAGAGACATTAAAACCGCACTTTCTAGACACGCTATCACGGACGGACATAAATTTGATTTCCAAAACTTCTCCATCCTCTCCACTGAACCCAACCTTGAAAAGCGTCTCCTTTCTGAATCCATATATATCCATCTAGAAAACAATCCCGTCAATGACAAAATTGACAAAGAAATCATCTCCTCAACCTATTCCAACATTTTCCATATCCTCAAAGCCTCCCGTTAGGTAATCCCACCCGGTTCGTTGCACTATTCCCACACACCGTCTGATCCTTCCTTGTACCTGCAATACCCACCGGCAAGTCCGCCGTCCCTCTGTCCTTACTTCCAGGTCGACTTTCCCCAACCCCCTCACCACCATCCTCTCCTGTCTAGCACTGGCCCAATCCTTCCCTGTACCTGCAATATCCATCGGCAAGTCCTTTATCTTTACCGCGGTCTTTACCCTCTATCCTTACTCCCAGCCCCACTCCTCTCCACCCCTCCCCCCACTCTCTACTGTCTAGCCCCGACCCATCCTTCCAGTCTTCAGAAATGTTCTCTTCTTGAAACGGGACAGTTCTCAATCTTCTCAATAGGTATGTTACTATGACACTTGTACTGTATTCGCTTGGATACCATATACATGTATATTTATTTATATTGCTATTATTATACTATATATATATATATATATATATATATATATATATATATATTTATTTATATTTGTATTTTCAAGCATATAGGTACTCATATTTATGTTAATGTTTCTAGCAATAGGTATGTCACTATACAGTTATATTTATTTATATTGCTATTATTATACTTTATATATATATATATATATATATATATATATATATATATGTATATATATATATACATATATATATATATATATACATATATATATACATATATATATATATATATATATATATATATATATATATATATATATATATTTATATTTGTATTTTCAAGCATATAGGTACTCATATTTATGTTAATGTTTCTAGCAATAGGTATGTCACTATACAGTTATATTTATTTATATTGCTATTATTATACTTTATATATATATATATATATATATATGTATATATATATATATATATACATATATATATATATATATACATATATATATACATATATATATATATATATATATATATATATATATATATATATATTTATATTTATATTTTCAAGCATATAGGTACTCACATTTATGTTAATGTTTCTAGCCTTTTTTTTTTTTTGTTGTTTTTTGTTATTGTTTCTGTCCTTATGATTGTTACACCATATATGTTTTTACAGCCCTGAAGATGGCTTGTATAGCAAGCCGAAACGTTGGCGGCAATAAATATACATTTTAGCAAATAAAATGTGTTTTATTGAATAAGAACACTGACCGAAACCCCGACGATCTACGCTTCCTCCTTAGTAAAATAAGAATAGTTTCACTATGGAATATAAAATATTCTAGACAAGAGGAGTATAAATCTAAAATATTGGTAAATGTTTCCAGACTTTTTTTGCTCAGTATATATATATATATATATATATATATATATATATATATATATATATATATGTATATATTTAAATATATGCTTGTGAGTTAACTACGCTCTAGCAAGCTCAAAAATGGCCCGATTTTGATGAAACTTGGTACAAAAATCTGTCTTCCAATCTTGAAAGGTCAAGATCGTTAACCAGCAGAATCCGCCCACGGGAAGATAGTGTTTGGGGCGAAATTCGCGGGAAAAAATCGTAACGCTTACGTTTATGAGTATATGTGCGTGCAGGTACTTGTTTTATAGGTGTCTTAACAAAAGAAAACGAATGAAACCATTTTTAAGGCGATATCTGTAACCGTTTTTGAGAAAAGTGGAATCAATGTTTTTGTAAGTTATAATTTTTTGTGGGTACTTAGAATCGCGGGATTCAATTGAAATTTCTACATATTGGAAATTAATCCCAACTAAGATTTTTAAATTTTGGTTATATTTGGAGTTAAGGAAGTATGCGAAAAAATATTTTATTAATAGACATGAAAAGTTTTCGGATCTTCATACATTTTTCGTAAATATCTCGATAACGGTTGGGAAATCGTGGTAAGTGGAAGATGACTATTCGAATGTTTTGTTGTTTTGTATGGGGTTTGTCTTTGTTTATCTCACTTTTTAATTGCTTTTTTTTGTTTTAAATAGCCTTTATCAGTGAAATTAGTATTTTAGTAAAATAAGCCAAGAAACAGTGAAAGGTATTGGTAATAAGTTTGGAGTGGCTGTGGTAATCATGATGACAGTGGCTAATGATGATGGCGTATACATAAGTTTGTTTTAGCGCGGTTCCTCCCTCCTCCATAGGAAAACGAATGAAACCATTTTCAAGGCGATAGCTTTAACCGTTTTCGAGAAAATTGGAAAAATAGTTTTTGAATACCGTTTTTGGTTTGGGTACTTAGAATCATGGGATTCAGTTGAAACATTTTCTACATGTTCTACTTTCATTAAAACTAATATGTTGAAATTTTTGTTACGTTTGGAGTTTAGGAAGGGTTAGAATAAAATATTTTATTAACAGACATAAAAAGTTTTGGTAACTTTGTTTACTTTCCTTAATATCTCGAAAAAGGTTGAGAATCTTGGGAAACGGAAGATGACCATTACAAAGCTCACTAAATGCTCTACAAAAATGGTTCTGATGAAAGTTTTGATTAGGCGATGTCAATCGGAGAAATAAGTGCTTAAAACTTTTTTTTATTTTTTTTTTTTATTCTTTTTATGGCATGTCAACCTTTTCGGTCATTAACGCCATTTCGCTTAAAACTTTAAAGTAATTGATTTCGCTTATTCGAACTGTTCATTTTGTCTTTGATTTTGGAACTTAGAATTATGGGATTCTAATGTTTCCAATTTTATCAACACTAATATGTTGAAATTTTGGTTACGTTTGGAGTAAAGGAAGGGTTAGAATAAAATATTTTTTGGTAACCTTTTATACTTTCGTTGGTATCTCGAAAACCGTTGACAATCTTGTGAAGTGAAAGGTTACCATTCGAAAGCTTACTAAATGGTCTACAAAAAAAGGTTCTAAAGAAAGTTTTGAATAAGCGATGTCAATCGGATAAATAAGAGCTTAACCTTTGAAGTAATTGATTTCGTTTATTCGAACGGTTCTTTTTGCCTGTTTTTATTCCTTGTTTTGTTTTTGTTTTTTTAATTGCTTATAGTTGGATAATGTATTTGACAATAAAACAGATTAAGTAAAATAAGAAAAACAATTCATTGTTAGAAATATAGCTTGCCAAGAGATAGAGATTTTTTTTAATCTCTGTTTACCTTTGTTCTTAATTGTTTTTTCTTCTCGGTTTGCCTTAGTTTTTAATATCTTGCTGTTATTTTGATTGCATTTTGTTTCAATAAAACATGACAAGTAATTGAGAAGCGTGTTTGTATTTTGAATTGACTTTGAGAGTCTTGCTTTAGATTTAGGAATTTCCGCTTCTAACCTGTGGGTGTTAACAGTTTTCATGAAATGATAAAAAAGAAAAGAATAAAAAGATTAGTTCTATTTTAAACTTTCGAAATGACAATATGGATGAGAATGGATACGTCTTAAAATGACGCAGTTCCTGCAGAAAGAGAATGTTTAGACTCTGTGTAGGGTCAGACATTTGCCCGGGTCGAGCTACTAGGCAGGCTTCAGGTAGGTTTTATTGCACTTCATAAATCAAGATGCATCCTAGGAGAGATGACAGATATTGTACCTGTAGGAAGTCATAAAGCCAAATGCTATAGTAGAAATATAATTATATTTTGTGGTTGTAAGTGGCGTAATATATTAAAAAATAACATAATAATACTTTCCCATTTTCTTGTACAATTTTATTTTGTTTAATTGCATTTAACAGTAAAATGAGTAGTTTAGTGTTTTTAATTGCACTTGACACTAAAATGGATATGTTAGTAAAGCAAGTTAAGTCAATTAGAAACAAATTCGTAGTAGAGTCTTCGTAGAGAGAAACTTGGGACGGCGGAAAGAGTAATTTTCGCTTAGAATAGTTTCTTGTGCCTTGCCGACAATCTTACTTTTCTTTGGAATATGTGTTTACATTAAGAATGATCTAAACAAAGTAATAACTGTTTCTATTCTAAGTATACAAAATGGCACTAGGGTGTTGAATGGAACCGCGCTAAGATGATGCAGTTCCTGCGAGTCGGACTTTTTTAATTCTCCTTTCTATATAACCTTCCTCATAGCCTACAACTGAAGTTATCCTTATTTCTCATTTTATATAAAGATTTTACCCTGGAGAGAATGGAATTTTATTCCATGGAATTTAATTTTTTTTTTTTTTTAATATACTTGAATATATATTTATTTACAGGTATATTACAATCTACATTTTACATTGTATTGTGTAATGTGATGACAGGATTAGCCAGGTCTCGGGTACAGCAGGTTGTCAGCCGAATACCTTAGGGTTCATACTGATGACCTGATGTCTACCTTTCACGATCGAACCATCCGATGCGTCCAGCCGGGAGGGGAGGTGATGAGACGTAGGCAATGATATCTTGAGGAGAGAAAATATCCATTCATATCACTCTCAAACATTAGATTATAATAATATACAATAAAATATCATATACTAATTTTGATCACTGATATTCTTTTTTTTGTATATATATATATATATATATATATATATATATATATATATTCTTTTTTTCTTGTCTTCCAAGGTCACTTCATAAACTTTTTCTCTGCCAAAACATCCAACAGAATTGTTAGCAGAAGGAAGCCAATTTCTAGATGATGCTGTTCGATATTTTCAGCTGACTGTGTATTCAACGTTCAAAAGGGTTTTTTTTCAACCCGTAGTAACTGTTCAAAAAGTTGATATTAAGAAGAAAATCTCGTTAGCGAGAAGTTTTCGAGAATCACTCCTCTTCCCCCCCCCCCAAAAAAAAAATCTACAAGGACAGTAATGTATTGTTTAGCATCTTTGGATGTAAACCTCCATTGTTGGCATGCCAAAAAGTGATTAAAATTTTATTTTCTATAAAAATTCTAAGTGAAGGGTAAAAAGAGAAAGAGCGAACTACGGAAACTGGGAATTACAAAAGACCCACTGGGTGTGAACCGGAAAGGTTGAGTGGGTTGAAGGGACAACCCTTCCCTAGCCCTTTATCGTACTAATAATTCTAGCTTTCTCCAAACCCCATTATACACAAGCTACTAAATCATTATATCAGCGAGCACCATGCGGCCCTTTCACTCCTTGTTTCAATACCGTCACTTCGGGGCTTAAAAGTCATCCACTTTTCTAATTGGAAATGCTATATATGTGAAATGTGTTGGGGTTTTTTTTGTTTTTTTCTTTATTGAATATGACAGAGTTATAGGTCTCTTATTAGTTCGATAATCACGCAAAAATGAAACTTGAAAACTGTTCCTTAGCCGACGTGTCATTGAATATCATACCAATAAAGTCCGTCTCGCTGGAACTACATCATCTTAGCGCGGTTCCGTTCATATCCCTAGTCTAATTTGGAAAGATTAAAATAGAAGCAGTTATTATTTTGGTTCCACCAGTCTTTTTTTTTTGAATTAATTATTATAATGGCGTGTCAACCCTTAAGGTCACTAACGCCATTCCTGTGTGTAGTAAAGTCTTGAAAGGTCATGATTTACGATCTTACCTGGAAGGGTCGACTAACACAAGAAACTGTCCCGCTAGTGACAAGGTCTTGGAATCTTGGAAATCTATATTTCTAACAATAAATTGTTTTTGTTATTTTACTTAACCAGTTTTATTGTCAAATATATTATCCAACTATACGCAATTAAAAAATAACAAGGAATAAAACAGACAAAAAGAACCGTTCGAATAAACGAAATCAATTAATTTAAAGTTTTAAGCACTTATTTCTCCGATTGACATCGCCTAATCAAAACTTTCATCAGAACCATTTTTGTAGAGCATTTAGTGAGCTTTGTAATGGTCATCTTCCGTTTCCCAAGATTCTCAACCTTTTTCGAGATATTAAGGAAAGTAAACAAAGTTACCAAAACTTTTTATGTCTGGTAATAAAATATTTTATTCTAACCCTTCCTAAACTCCAAACGTAACAAAAATTTCAACATATTAGTTTTAATGAAAGTAGAACATGTAGAAAATGTTTCAACTGAATCCCATGATTCTAAGTACCCAAACCAAAAACGGTATTCAAAAACTATTTTTCCAATTTTCTCGAAAACGGTTAAAGCTATCGCCTTGAAAATGGTTTCATTCGTTTTCCTAGCCCAAGAAGCATATAAAACGAGTACTTACAAGCTTATGAACTCAAAAACGTAAGCGTTACGATTTTTTTTGCGCGAATTTCGCCCCAAACGCCATCTTTCAGTGGGCGGATTCTGCTGGTTAACGATCTTGACCTTTCAAATTAGATGAAAGATTTTTGTACCATATTGCATCAAAATCGGACCATTCGTCTGGGAGCTACAGAGAGAAAATACCTTCCTCCCTATGGGGGAGGGAGGAACCGCGCTAAAAAATATACACCTGGGGAGTGTCTAATATATTGGTGGATTCGTCGATCTGTGGAGAAAAGTATGCACATTCCATGATTTGACACGCCTTATGAAAGATATCTGAAATTCTCCAATAGCAGACAAAATCTGCGTTTTATTTTAGAGTTTAGTGTAGATTCGATCACTGGTGGTAAAAGGACTGCAGAGATTTGTTGATGATAATTTAAAAAATCACCCTTAAGCATAAGTAAACAAACAAACAAACTTAAAAAATCAGAATTTATTTAAACTAAATGATAACTCTATGGAGGGGGGGGGGTGTAGGCCAAAACTCAGGAACATATTTATGGTTATTGGGTTAGTTAAATTTTGAATATGGGAATGATGAGCTGCTGATGATTGTTGAAATGGTTTTGCTGGATCTTCAGAAATAATAAAATTAAGAGAGGTACCTGGTGTCTTGTAATATTATATGCTTAAGCACTCCCTGCTATATGCTGAATTTTCTTCCTTCAAGCTTCTCCGAATTGTTGGTTGGTTGTGGGTTCTGGCCAACTCCATTTCTGCTCCCTTTGCTCAGTCTGGGTGGCTTGAATATTTACTCCTCCATGATTTTTGAGGATAAAACTTAGGGAGAAAAACTTAGTAAAGCTCCACACTGCCTGCTTGGCCACTCTAGGTTCTGTACTTGTCCTTTCGTGCAGATTCATACTGCCGCGGGCAGATAGTTCCCGGGCATATGCCAGGGAGCAGCACTTGACAGGGTATTTCTCAATGAGCGGCGTTCCGCGAACAAAATGCTTCCTTCTCAACCGATTCATCTTCAAATGGTTTCTTGTGTTCAGCTAATATACGAGGTATTTTAAATGACGCGAACATGGCACCTTTAGATTGTATACTCTTGTGAGCATACTTTGTTGTTTGTTTAGCTCTCTCTGTGGCGGGAAATCCTTTTCATAGTATTTAAGAAGCGTTTATGATGCCTCTCTAAAAACCCACGCTAAGTTACTGAAACTTGCGCACGGAAAATGAGACTAATCCACTTACACTTTACCAAACAAACGAAACATTCGTTTTACTTTTATTGGCCACGCTCGTTTTATACTATTTATTATTAAACTTTGTAACGGCGCGTCGTTCCTTTAACTTACAACTTCCTTGTCCTCGAGAGACTCCTATTCCTTCAGATCCAACTTCTAAATGGGCGCGAACGAAGTGTCGAATGCTACAACCAAACAAGCCTCCAAGAAAAAGCCTTCCAGAAAAACGGGGGAAACAAAAACGAGGCTTTTCTTTGGTAATTACCGGGCGTTCCTCATAAAACTGCCTTTTGCCTCTAGCAAGGGGTTATTAAGATAAAATAAAATTATGAGGGGGTTATTCTGGCATAAATGTGGATCGAGTAACTTTTAGTTGTTTATTCACTACATCTTGTTTTCATTTCCTACCTACTAAAACAAAATCTGTAAATAGTTCCATATCGGAAATTATTTCTCTAGATCGACTGAAAAAGCACGACCGTTTGAGCACCCCTAGAGCATCGTACCAATAGATGATTTAACCGTCAACTTTGAATGTAAGACAAGACTTGCCTAAAACTATTCTGACTACATTAAACATTTGGAAACTTTGCTCAACGTAAATAAACAATTACAATCGCTTTCTAAATCGAGCCGCCATGGAACTATCTTTCAGATAATGCCCGCAATCATCGTAACACGAAAGAACAAATTCCACCTGGAAGTGCCTATAGCACAGATAGTGGATCTATTCGTTGTGTCGAGATCAATTACCCTCAAAATCATGGAGGAGTAGACTCAAGTCACCCGGATTAAGTCCAAGAAGCAGGGATGGAGTTCGCCAGAAGTAACAAATTATTATTTTATTTTTAGACATATGAAAGGAGAAACACAGCACAAAGCAGGGAGTGCTTAATCCTTTAAAGCACCAGGTATCCCTGAAATTTAATTATGCATGGAGCTAAATAAAATCATTCTGCCAATTTGACAATTCTCAATCAACTTCAGCTGCTCATCACATTCAGTTCTCAAATTTTAATAATTCTAAATTTGACCAAGTAATTTATACCGGATGTTTTTTCAGTTTGCCACTTACGCCCCATAGAGTTATACTTAATAGTGTGCTTTTAATTTTACCAGTTTAACAATTTATACAGTCCTTTTAACTACCACAGATCGAATCTACACCGTAGAAAGAATAGTAGATAGATCAAACACCGTACACAATTAAAAAAAACGTGTTTAAAAACTGACTCCAAATAGTCTTTCCAGTTTGCAAATAAGCGTACCAAATTAATAAATAAAATAATTTAGATTAACTGAACCATGGGCGTATATAGAAAATAATTTCGGAGTGGGCTGGGAAAATTTCGGGGGGGGGGCTGAGTCCATTTCCGTTGTATGGAATACTAACAATTTAGATCTTGGAAGAGTTTTAGCCAACTTAAACGCTATTACACCCAAAATAGAATATGTTTTATGAACTAAATGATTGTATTTAATTTATTTTTAAGGGCTTTATGAAATTTTTACCGATCAAATCAAAATTTCGGGGGGGGGGCTGCAGCCCCCCAGCCCCCCCCCTTATATACGCCCATGAACTGAACAAGTATTATCGAAACTTTAAATCCACGACTGAGATACAATGCTCCCGTTGAGAAGAGACACGGGGACCGAGCCTAATTATCCGTAGCTAGCCGAAAGCCGAGAAACACCCCTAAGGAATAAATTAGATGGCTGCTCCCCCCTGTAATAAATTTACAGGCGGAACCCTATTTAATATTTCCACCCTCCTCTTGCTCCCTTCCAACAGGGTCAAGTTTTGTTTTACGATCCAAAATCGTCCCCCTCTCTCTCTCGAAGACGTCTCTAATGTCCCATATCTACTTTATCTTCGTTCGCTCATTTATTTTTCATTAGCATGCTCCTTATTCTCCCACTTTTCTTCTAGCGCCCTTCGCTTTAGCCTTCGACACATATGAAAATATTTATTAATGCTCTAAAATTACTCGAGATTTTGATTTTCCTATTCACTTCAACCGCCCTTGTTTTGTTCATGGAGCCAAAAACTCATTTTAAGACGACGACTTAAGACGTCCAATGCGCTATTCATGTAAATATCCATCATTAAAATTGTGATTTTTTTTTTTATGAATAGTTTATGATAACTGAGCCGGTTAAACTACAACAATATGAAAAGTATTAGGAAAGATAATTAATAAAATATGAGTAGATTCTATGCAAAAATGAATAGTAACAGCCTTAAGTAATGACTTAGATAAAGTGTGTAGTCATTTCAGTGTCTCGCTAACTAAATATATTTTTTTAGCTTGCTAGATTTTATCAAAATTTAAGGACCCTTAAGTAAGTTTACATAAGTAAGGAATAGGAACAGGTCTTTGAGGGCGTAAGTTAGTTTTTTGACGTATGTTTGTGTAAGCAGTTTCGCAGTAGGTGTTGCATTACTGTACTGGATGCTGTAGTGTTGTATTACTGTGCTATTTGCCTATCCTCACAGGAATCAGGCGGCAGAGGACGACTTCTTCTGGTCTGTTAGGCCTGCTGGAGGCTATTCACGTACTGTATCTTTAATTTATTTTCTCTTGTGCTAAAACAGGTTTGTTGTCACATCATTATTCTTTCCCTGGCTCGGTCAGCAAGTCTTGGTACGTCAAACTGTCCCATATATATAGAAATATGATTGTCATTATGCCAAGAGAGCCCTTATATTAGGTTAGTGCAAAAATACAGCAGGTTTCGAATATTCTATTTTATATTTTGCTTAGGCAAATTCTTGCCAAATGAACAAAGATAATCTAAAGTCTGGTTAATGGATTTTAAACTATGGTCAATAACGTTGGGTTTCCTAATAAATTAATTTACTTAGTGTAACATTCTCTTTGAGTAAGGACGTCTGAAGTTCGGCTCAAACCGCTCGTAACGTCAATGTCATTTGGGGCGAAGGAAGTATCACTGAATGCATTCAATGTTCCCTTGTCTCCAGGGGCAACAATTCGTAAAATTGTGGTAGATGAAACAGCAAAAATAACACTGGAGTGTCAGGAGTTGTGATGAGACGTTCCACCTCTCTGGCAGCAATACGAAGAATTGTTCAGAGATGGTACTGGAACCATTAATACAACTAAGGCATCAAGGCCAAAAACAGGCCTGAATACCGGGTCGGCAGACGTCCTTTTCTCGCATAGATTTACACCCAAAAGAACAAGAGGGCGAGTACCTCCTGAACTCATGGTGTAGGCAGTTGCGGAGTCGACTTGACGACATCAAACCTAATGAAGGAGGAACAGTGGACGATTCCCTAGTGGTGCAGAAGATACAGAAAAGCTAGGCCACGGTCATTTGAAGAAGAATGGAGAGTATTCATTCCTTGTTATGATGGAAGGAGGAAAGTTCGGAGGAAACACGCAGATCGGATCAAAAACAAAACCAACAGAATATCAGTCCAGAAACAGGAGGGGGAGAAGATGTGGTATCTCAAGTATATTTATTGAATCATATGGAATGAACATATCGTCGATACAAATGCAAAGTATCGAATGTGAAAAAACGCATTTTTCATTTTAAATTTTTACTGATTGCTGTTGGACTCATGGATGGCAAACTATCGAACCTAAGTTCACACAGTGAAAGGAGGATGTTACCACGGTCAAAAGGTCGAATCTGCCTACTATTTGACTGCCCAAAAGCAAAGTAATAAATAAAAGTATTTTCACTTTTGAAAGTGGTGATTTTCACATTATGGTTATGTGAAAAATATATTTTCATTCGTTCTTTGACAAAAAAAAAAAAAAAAAAAAAAAAAAAAAAAAAAAAAAAATGTGTAGTCTGTTCCTCTAGCACGTATACCACAACAACTCAACAAAGAAGGAAGGGGTCTAAGATTTAGAGTAGTTGAAAAAAAAGGTGTCAATACTGCTTGAGCAGGAGTGGAACGAAAATATTTATTAGAGACAATTATCAGATTGCAATTTATCACTTAATGATTTGTAGATAGTAAATCCTTTAGGAAGTGTAGTCAGAGGATTAGCTATCTTAATCGAAATAGGGAAGGGAGTATCAGGGCTCCCCTCGCCCTAAAGGGGTCTCTTTCCCTCTAGAGATCCTTACTCTCTTCTTTCTTAACTCATATTTTACTTTCCCTCTCTCTTTCTCTCCTCCAAGCACTCACTTACCATCCCAATATCTCCCCCCCCCTCACTCTCACTCCCTCTCTATTTTACTTTTTCTTTAATTATCCTTTTCCGAACATCTGACTTACTCATTCTTAGGGTTCGTTTACACCTGACAGTTACTGCAGGATATTTATACCAGACAGAAATTGTAACTAACGTAAACTACGAACAATTTATGTCTGAGATATATATATTTCTATATATAATGTTATAAGTGTCGACACTTATATACCATTAGGTGTAAACACTGTTTATAAAGAGAAGAATTTAATGTCAGGGATAAATATCATAGCTACTACATGAGATATATTTCCTGCGATAAGTTTCAGGTGTAAACGCACCCTTCCAGGTTCTCCATGGTGCGATTTCTCGCTGTAGTCCTTCACCCGGTGAGTGTCCTCCCTTCGGTCACCTCCTGACTAAATATCACTCAGTGAACTCCTCTTTTATAATGTATGACACCATTTATACTCGTGAATTGATATGTATTTGTCAATGTCTTCTCTATTACGGTTTCAAATTTTCGTCAGTCTTTCTTTGCATTCTGTTTATACAGATATGTTCTAAATAACTGTCACCCATAGGATTTTAAAGTATGCTTGCAAAGGGAAAAAATTAGGTGGCTGGAACATTAAATTGACCACACTGTCTCCCTAATATGCAATGAGGCCACTATCGGGTACAAATTCCTACCCTTTACAGGATTTTACTGGGGTGATTTTTTTTTTTTTTTTTTTTTGTAAAGATCCTGACATTAATTAATATTTTGGACGCCGTCTCTCAGGCATTGCCCCAGACCATTCTTTCAGCGCTTTCCGAAAGAAAGTATTTTCTACCAAAAATGACACTGACTTAACTCATTTTTATCATGTCCCACTTCATCAAAACTAACATAAATCAATGTTACTTACATTTGGAGAAAAGGGAGTATTAGGGGGGGGGGGGATATGAACAGACTGGAGTAGTTTTGAACTATTTTTTTTATCAAGATAAATGTCACGAAAACGGTTACAAGTTGTTGTGAATACTGGCGTAAGTTTCAGTTTAATAAAATCTTGCTTCAAGCTTCAAATTTTGGTTTTGTTCAATGCATATCCCAATTCACACCTGATGATTTTTTTGTGAGTTTCCTCAAGAGCTATTAGAGGATATCATGAAACAGAGGAACGAAAGTGGGTTCTATAAAAATTACAATATCAATTTTAGCGCCAATTTCTGCTTGTTCTCTTTGAAATTCATTTTAGCAGGTATTAAATTCGTTTTACTTTAATATTAAAATGAATTTATAGATACGAAATCATTTTTCCTGCAAAAATAGCAAGACCTTTAGTTGCAAAGTATTAAAAGTATCTATTCTAATCCTTTTCAAAGAACACCCGGCGTAAGGATTATACTGAAATACGCTAACATTACGCAGTTCCGCGTCGGACGTTCTTTTTTATTGAAAGGGCTTGTGAATTGGTAGTGTTCCACTGTTCAACTCGGAGGGTTTGAACAAGGTTGACTACCCCGCAACCCTCCCTCTTCTAATAATAGAGCTCACCCTTCACCGCTACCCTTAGAGGGAGACAGGACTTTACAGAAGCTCTAACTCCACAATTTGCCTTAGCTCCAAACCTAGTCACTGTAAGGCTCTGATTACTTGTCTTTGTACTCTTTCCGCTTCTCGTCAACAGCCACTTACCTACCTCGATCGACTACTTAAACCATATTCTAATCATGAGTGTATTTTCCTGATGTAATTCTCAATGGAGTAATCAAGGGGATCTCAGCTAAGGAGATTGAACAAAGAATTTCTCGTTGAATATTCGAGTAGGTTGATGAACATTAGAGCATCATGGACTGAGTTACTAAAGACATTTTTTAAAATCGTTCACTCGAATATAATGCTTATCTCTTTATTGATTTAGTAGGCATACAGAATATACGATAATGTTTATTGTTTAGGCAGATGGTCAATGAATAGAATTCCTAATTGATAATGCGTCAAATTCATATTTATTAAGAAATGGCGGTATGTTTCACATCATCGGAGGCCATTTCAAGGAGCGCGAATATACAAATATATACATATCTTTGAACAAACTTCGACCCTTTGGTATTAGTTAAATGAATAGCCTTGCATTATAAGTTTGTACCAATTTCACCACATTGTATTAATGAGATCCCATTTTACGGTACAGTCTCTTGGAACGTGGCAAACCTTCCGCTACAATGGCCACGTCATAACTCTAGTTCATTTTTTCCCCGATGCATCGACTGCTGCATCATTAGCAACAAATCACATCTCTCAGCGGATATGGAGTAAAATATGGAATTTTATTCATTGACCTTGTGCCTACTTATTTTTGAGATTTAGGGTCACTATTTATAGAATATACAATTCACAATAAGAATACTTAATTTAATGTGGAATAATAAATAGGAACACAAGAAGAGATACACATAATTTTTTTAGCTGGCAATTATAGTATTTGGAAGGAGCCAGTCACTATTGACACTTCTTAAGCAATGTTCACATTTTTTATTTTCACTGTTTAAACGTTATTAGGGTAGTTGGTCACTGGGCCAAAGTCCAGGGAAGGTCCTTAGGATGGGTTCGAATGGAAAGGGATTGGTCTCAAGGTTTTGAGTGGGATGAGAATTTGGATTTAGGTCGTACTGTAGGGTTTTCATTGAGACATAAGAGGGTGCATTAACTATTCTACGAAGGACTTTGGCTTGGAATGCTTGAATACGTTGTATGTTTGAGTGTTTTGCTGTTCCCCATAATTCAAGTCCAAATAGGTCTGATTATAGTTTGATATCTAGTGAGTTTATTTCGTGTCGTAAGCTTCGAAGAAGGTCCCAGTAGTCGTCATAGGGGTCTATGTCTCCTGTATATTTAGTCGTGTGTGTGGATTCCTTGCGAGTCTGCCGACTACTAGAAGTATCAGGTAACGCACTTCATTAGATTTAGTAGACTGATGCAAATGAATGCAATGTGACATCACTTTTCGGGGATGTCTTTAATTAAAATTAATTAAAAGTTGCGCCATTTCTCAACTTCTCAAGGTAGGTGGGGATATCTGTTGTGTACAGGAAGTAAAGGACAGGGCCTATTGTCAGGCCGCCGAGTCGTGCTACACGGGTGGTGGGGGAACTACGTAATCCTGGTCTCCCCCACCCTGCGTCCCTGACGGAGGGGAAGTTTTCCCGCTCTCTTTTAATTCACTCTTCACTGTCTTATATTTGTTTAATATTTATTTCATTTACTTCTCTATTTATTAAATAAATATTTCAAATTAAGGTAAAAAATGTATTAGTTGCAAAAACAAATATTTACAATAATTTTTATTTTTATTTAGTTAGTTATTCTAAACAGTTTTTTTTTTATTCTGTTTATCGCCTGGGAGGGGAAAGCAACCATCTCTCCTGAATCATCAGGTGAAGTAGCAGCGCTATTTCTACCATAATCCAAATCGTTCCATTCATCTTCTGAAGAATTATCTGAATCAGATGAACTAGAATTCCTTGAGAAGGAACTTCGAATCATTTGTTCTATATTCTCTTCACGCAGCGCTTCTTTCCGCCAAGCTTCTCCAATTTCTTCCTTTGTATGCCTTACTGGTTCATTCCAATTTTCTGGAGAAACAGCGTCACATTCCTCTCTCGTCAGTCGCTCTACATCGGCGATTTTAAAGGTAGTATTTTCCTTTTATATGTGCCCGAATTAGTTAATCCAAGGCGGAGCCTTGTTTTTAATTATCCACATCAATTGAACACTTCTGACTTCATCTCCTTATGATAATCCGGTATTTTTTTTACCTGAATAATAACATACTGGTAGGTATGAAACTGTTCGCGTTACCTGTGTTCGCGGAACGCCGCTCAACGAAGTATACCCCGTCAAGTGCTGCACTCTAGCCGCAGCCCCGGGAACTATTTGCCCCGCACTTCTAGGACAATGGCCCGTAGGACGAGTCACATCCACCTACCCTGGTCGCGACGGAATCATTCGCGTTGTGGATGTCCTAACCCCCACCGGCAAGACTTTAACTAGGGCAGTTACGTCCCTTGTTCCTTTATTTCACGCTTAAACGGAAGATCGTTCAGCTAGTTGAATGCCCAAGTTTGGCTCATTTGTTTTGGTTATTTTTCCTTATCATGGAATTTGCTTATTTTGTCCTTATTGGAAGTAATTTTATTTGCATTTGGTGCACCTATTTAATGCCACATATTAGACGTTTTTATCCTCATTATTGTATTTTTGTTTATGTACTTTTTATCATTTGTGTGTTGTTTGTAGGTTGAACAAACTTGTAAGTACCATTGTAATATTTTCTATTTTTGTTTTTTGCATTGTAAATTAGCTTAAACTAATTTAGTTGGGCGGTTTGTTCGCGGAACGCCGCTCCACGAAGTATACCCCGTCAAGTGCTGCACTCTAGCCGCAGCCCCGGAAACTATTTGCCCGCGGCAGTACGAATGGCAAGATCCGACAAGTCCAGAAGATATAGTCACCCAGACAAAGCAGGCAGTCTGGAGCTCCTCTTAAGTTTTTTTTTTCTCCCCAAGTTTTTACCCTCAAGTTTTGGAGGATTAATATTCAAGTCACCCAGGCCGAGTAAAGGGAGCAGGGATGGAGTTGGCCAGCCCACCATGATTTGGAGAATCAAGAAGAAAGAAAATACAGCACATAGCAGGGAGTGCTTAAGCATAAACAGTATTCAAGACACCTCAAGGCACCTCTCTTAATTTTATCGTTTTGAAGATCCAGCAAACCATCTCGTCGTCAAAATTAAAATAACCCACTAACCATAGATGTTCCTGAGTTTGGCTTTACACCCCCCTCCATAGAGTTATGCATATTATAATAAATTCTGTTTTTTCAAGTTAACAGTTTACAAATCTCTGCAGTCCTTTACCACCAACAAACACCACTTCTTGTAAACTGCATTCTTTGATTTAGCGTAAAAATAAACATCTGGCAGTGACGATATCCCTTCGTTCCATTAAAAATTTCATGTTGTTTATTTTATTCTATAATATAATTTTGTGGAGAATAAATGACAAGGGTGTTATTCCACCTGTAAATAATCCAGCTTCTTTGAGAGAAAACAGAATAAGGTTGAAGGAGGCTAGGTTGGTGGGAGGGGGTTGGCCTTCCCCTCCTTCAGTCCAGGGTGGGGGTAATCCCGTGTATCACGACTCAACGGCTCTACATTACTCCGGCAGTATGCTGCCTTGTGGAACACCTCGAGAGGTAGGAATCAAGGAGAGGAAATATGTGTGAGGTGAAATTCGCTTTACTTTGTATAACAACCCCGGATGCCATACCCGATCGAACGCTTCGCCGACGTCGAAGAAGGCAATCGTGCTGAGGCATTGTTGAATAGTGGAGTGCCGGGGCGGCAACCAAACTCATGGCCAGGAATTGAGTTGCAGGATTTTTCAAAAATGTTGGACATAAATTGGAAGTAAGCTGATAGGACGGTAGGAGGTTTTTTGGGGGCTTGGTATAAGAATTATTACCGTGATTCCATGGTCTGGTGAAGCGAGTAGTTGTTAGGATGGAATTGAAGACGTAGGTAAGAAAGATTATGGTTTTCTGGAGTAGGTTTTTTTAGGATCAGAGACGGAATAAGGTCATACCCAGGGGATTTCCGGGAGGAGGGGAGTGCTTAATGATCTATTTTACGGTTGCCAGATTAAAAGCTTTAGGGAAGATGGTGGTCAAGGTAATCGTGGAAAGAAATTGCCTTTGGATGCAGAGAAAAAGTAGATTCGAGATGTGCTGCAAATAGTCCAGCGTTATCTTCATCGCTACTTTCCGTCTCTGCGTTGAATTGAAGGATTTTAAATCTATTAGATCTATTGAACAAGGTACGGTGAGAGAGATAGCGGGTTCTCTGCCAGAGAGCTCCAAACTATCCTTAACCATTCCTAATCATTCCTACCATTCCTAACCATCCCTAACAATCCCTAACCATTCCAACCGCCCCTAACCATTCCAACCATCCCTAATCATCCCTAACAATCCCTAACCACCCCTAACTATCCTTAACCATTACTAACCATTCCTAACCATCCCTAACGAACCCTAACCATTCCTAACGATCCCTAACCACCCCTAACCATTCCTAACCATCCCTAACCATTCCTAACAATCCCTAACCATTCCTACGCATCCTTAATCATCCCTAACCTTTCCTAACCATCCTTATCCATCCCTAATCATTCCTAACCATCCCTAACCATTCCAACCACCCCTGACCATCCCTAATCATTCGTAACCATCCCTAAACTTTTTTTTTTTTTTTTTTTTTGGCACCCGACACAGCGTGTCATTGCCAATGAGGACTGGGATTGGGTAACCTTTAACCTTTAATGGTTTATTTATTATCTATACTTTATTTATGCAAACTCAATTCTTCTTTAATACTGTTACAGCTCCTATGTATTCTTTGAATGCTTGGAAGGTCTCTTCCGTCTCCACCATACTCCTTAGGTCAAGTCCGTAATCGTAACACCGCCTCATCAGCTTCTCACGGCCACATTCATACAGTCTGCATCTTTTTATTACATGATCTACTTCCTCCGCCTCCTCTCCGCATCTACAAATGGGACTCTGCTTCTTTTTATACTTGTGCAGGTATGCATTAAAGTCACCATGGCCCGAGAGGTACTGCGTTGTGTGGTGGTCCACCAACAACCAGTCTCTCTCGAGCCTCGCCTTGATTGTGGGGAAGACTTTTTTCGTAATGGACGCCTTGGATGTAGCTCTCCTTGCAGCCTCCCATTCATCAATGACCCATTCCCATGTTGCATCTTTTAGTCTTTTCTTAAGATTTGGGTCTTCTCCTGGAATATCTAATTTGGCCATTAAGCTATTTGGGATTATATCTGAGAGAGTCCACCCTTTAAGTTTTTGAGTTAGGGCTATCCTGGCCATGATTACCAAATCTATTGGTGGTATCCCAGCTATTACGTTGGCTCCTTCGTACGATATTGTTCTATATCCTTTTATAAGCCTTAGCAGTATTAATTATTCTTTGGATTTTTAGAAGACTTTTCATATGGTTGCTTTTTAACAAGGGTCCCCAAGCGGCAACCGCGTACGTTAATATACTGACGCTGCACGCTTTATACAGCTGGATCGACGGTTTAAACTTCATCCCCCATAGCGCACCTGACATCCTACCAAGAATGTTGAGGACGTTGTTACTCCTGCTAAGAATTCGGTCAATATGAGGGTGAATTGCGAGACCCTGCCTGAAGCTTACTCCCAAGTAGGTAACCTCTTCTGGAAATTCTATTCGCGTTCCTTCCGCGAATATCCTAAGAGGGTGGCCTACGTCGATTTTACCCCTTAGTAGGAGTCCTTGCGTTTTACCAGCCGCTATCTTCATCCTAGCTTCCTTCGTCCAATCGGTCACCAGCCTCATCGCCGCATTAGCCGAGTCCTGAAGTTTTTGTCTAGATGTTTCCTTGACAATCACTACTATATTGTCCACGTACGCAATAACTTTAAAGCCTCGGCGTTCAAGGAGGACAAGTAATCCGTTTATTATTACTAGCCAAAGATACGGGCCGAGGACAGAACCCTGTGGGCTGCCCATCTCCACATCTAGGGCGACATCAACCCCTCCTATGTCCCTCAGGTATGCTTTCCTGTTCTCAAGGAAGCTGCTTATAATGCTATAGAGGTTGCTTGTCCATGCCCTGGAGCTCCTTAAGTATTCTGGGCCACCACACATTATCGTATGCCCCGGCAATGTCAATGCTTACAGCCACGGCGTATCTTTCGATACCCTGGCTTGCCTCGATTATCAATGTTTTGGGTGCAAGCTCTGTGGATCTTCCTTTAATGCCTCCGAACTGCCGCTCGCTGATCTTCGGGATAATGTACTCTGTTATTTCTTTATTAATTAACTTCTCTAACACTTTACCCATGATTGGGAGTAGGCATATAGGCCTATAGCTGTTTGAAACTGCCAGATCTATTGGGCCATTCTTGTTAAGAATTATTATGGAGGCCATTTTCCAGCGGTAAACTCTGTTCCGATTATCTTTACGGCCTCGCGCAGCATCTTGGGGCTTATCCCCATTGGTTTTCAGGCTGTCTACAGCCATCTCGACATCAAGTGAATCCCACCCTTCAGCCATACCTTGCCCTGATGGGACCCTAACTTGCTCTCTCACGCGTTTATCGGCCGGAGTGTCGATTGCCTCGTTGTCCTCTCCCAGCATTGCCCTAAGCATGTTCTTCGCTGCGGTATCAATACTCCTAGGGTATATACCTTCATTTTCAATTGCGGGTAAGGCAGAGTTGGCTTGGGATTTTCCTTTGATACACTTATACGCTATCCCCCATGGGCAATCTCCTGTCGTATCCTCGACGAATTCTCTCCAGGACTTCCTCTTCGCACTCTTGACCTTCCTTGTGTATTTTTTATTTACCGTCTTGTAGAGGGATATCATTGCCTTCTTCATCTGCGGATGATTGCACCGTTGGTATGCTCTCCTGGCACTGTTCTTGATCCTACGGGCTTCCTCAATTTCTTTAAACCACCACGGCTTGGGATGTGCGATGGCTTTCGCCCTTTTAATGGATATGTCGGCTGCATCTGTAATTGCTTTCCCCATTGCTTCTGCCTCTCTATCGATATCACTCCGATTAACTGGGAACTCAATTCTTCCTAATACGCCAGTTTTTACTCTCTCCAACTCCATCTTGAATTTCTCCCAGTCAGCATTTCTGGTAATGTAGTTAATACGTGATATTCTCATTGGTTCGAGTGAACTGATCTTAAATCTAATGGTTGCGTGGTCACTGCTAGTGTTGAAGTCCGCCTTCCATCCCTGAATGAGACAAATCATATTGGAAGTGCATAGGGCAACGTCTATACTCGAGCTTCCCCTTGGTCCGTCAAACGTTACCGGCTTAGCGTCTTGATTTAGTAAGCACAGTCCCATCTCGGAAATAAATTCAAATAGAATCTTACCTCTCAGATTCGTGACCCGTGAACCCCACTCCGCATGCCACGAATTGCTGTCGAGGCATATTATTATGCGCTGCCCGAGCGTACGGATGACCTCTCGTATTTCAACTAGGATCGGCCTCAGCCGCTTTTGGGGGAAGGTACGCTGATACCACATGGATCTGGTGCGGCTCGGCTTTAACTGTCATAACCACAACGTGACACGAGCTTATGCCATAGTGCCCCACAACTTCCCCCGCAACACCCATCGCCACGACTGCAGCCTTGACCCTCCTGCCGTTATCAGCACGGTACACGTATCTTGCGTGGCTGGGGACTGTGATCAACCTGCCTTCTTTTACTGGTGGCTCCTGGACAGCAATGATTGAGTTTCTTCCGCTCATCCTCCACACCTCAGTATTGGTTCAGACGCGGACCAGGTAGGATCCTTCTGGGACACGCTCTCGTTAAGATCGTCTTCTCAACATTTTCAACCTATCAGCTAAGCTATGTTGTAACTAACCCTGTCACTAATCTTTTTTTTTTTAATAATTAACCAGTTTATTTAGGGGGAAAAAAAAAAAAAAAAAAAAAAAAAAAAAAAAAAAAAAAAAAAAAAAAAAAAAAATCTACTTTAAACCTCTCAAATGGCCTTAACTAAAAAACGGAAGCTGGATTTTCCTCCACTAATACCGGACGTTCCGTTTACAAGTATGAAAAAATATGCAGTGAACTCGAAGCAACGAAATCAAATCTCATCGCTGTCTTCTAATCATTCACTCTTTAAGGCGTCCGGCATAAATGATTTTACTCCCAAATTCCTAGTAGTTGCCCATAAGAATGATGGCAATTTAAAAAAGGTGCCTCCTTTCTCTATTTTTCATGAAATTAATCGCAAAGTTGGAGAAGTAAAGAACATAAAAAAACTCAGGGACGGTACGATTCTCATCGAGACCAAGGAGTCGTTTCAGTCCAAGAAATTACTAGAATCAGAGAGCCTGTTTGGTGTTGATGTTACAGTTTCTCCTCATAAATTTCTAAACTCGTCCAAGGGAATAATCAGTTGGTTCGATCTAGAATACGAATCAGTAGAAAATATTAAACTAGAACTTGAGAGTCAAGGAGTAACTAATGTGGAAAGGATTTCTTTTTTTCGTAATGGTTCCAAATGTAACACTAACAAATATATTCTAACCTTTTGCACACCTAACCTCCCTAAAGAAATCAAAGTTGCTTATCAGGTTCTACCAGTGAAATTGTATGTACCGTCGCCTATGCGCTGTAACAAATGTTTCTTTTTCAGACACACTGCCAAGCATTGTAATAAAGATGCAGTGTGTAGAAATTGTAGTGAGAGGAAACACGAAGGGCCGTGTACTAGCAGCCCTAAGTGTAACGTTTGTAAAGGGCCACATCCTTCCTGGCATCGCCAATGTCCTAGATACATCGAGGAGTTTGAAATCTCCAAGTTGATGGAGGTTAACAAGTTATCATATGTTAAAGCGAGGGAAATACATTTTAATTCTCTCTCTCGTCTAACAATGAAGCCTTATGCTGAAGTGCTAAGAGTTAAAACCTTCTCATCAGTGTTTACGCAAACTGAGATAACGCACGAGAAGCAGGCTCCTGTACCTTCTACCCATACCCCGAACCCTTCCGAGCCTTCCCGAACCTCTCCGACTAGAGCCGATACTTTCCGTAGTGAGCCGAGCCTCTCCGAAGTCATCTCCCACCCTCCTTCCCACCCTTCCCCTGCCGTCACCTCCCCACCAGCCCCAGCTCCCCCTACTCCTACACCTACAGGGACTTCTAACCAAACCGCGCTTCCTCCTCTCCCTCCGCCAGCTCCAGAGGCTATCCCTATCTATCCTACTGAGAACAATACTTCTCTACCTAACTCTAGCTGTTTCGAGTCCTCTCTTCCCTCAGATCCTCCTTCCTTCATCCACAAGTCCCGGAGTGGTTCCTCCCAGATTCCCCTAACCCCTTCCCTCCGCTCTAACCCTCTGGGGACTCAGGGTAATACTCCTAGGTCCTCTTCCTCTCGCACCTCCCTAGGTACAGGTACACCTCCTCCTTCCTTAAGCACTGACAGCACTCTTAAGAAGAACAGTAAAAGATCTCTATCTAGAGAGAAGAGAAAATGAGAAAACATAATTACTGTTGGCATTTGTGGTTAGTAAATGAAAATGACTAATAGTAAACTATATCGTCTGCAAATGGTTTCAGTGCTGATAGTGAACTTTTCTAATAGCATTAAATCTTATATCATTAACATAATGAACAACCCAGCGAACAAGAGTCCATTACATGTCCCTCGAGTCGGGAATATGAACAAATCTTTACACACTCCTAGCACACGCATGTACATAGAGTGGTGTTCACCTTTTTTTCTAATGTATGGATTATTAAATCCTATCGTATTTCCGAGTAAGGATTCTAACTATGTAAGGAGAAGTAAACTAATCTTCCTCTTGAGCTATATAGAAATAACCACCTATTTCAAGCAGCTAGTACTAGCTATTACTTTTCTTTCCCCTAATAACTCGGAGTTGTGGGTTTGTGGTGTTTGTTCTTGTGGTTGTCTACACCTCATGGTCGTCGAGCGAATATCCATTCAAGGGGATATCATGATCAATGATCTTATCTTAACTTCATCTTTTGCTCGTTTTATCTCTCATTCCATGCTCTTGAGTATACATCTCCGTCATGTTAATAGATGGCACCTCTCCCTCATAGTCTGTAACTTTTACGCAAGTTTTCTTGATTTAATTTATCTCTGCACTATGTTATCGTTAGCAAAGAATCAGTCCTACATTAGTTTTTTTTTATCATTCCTTGAATATAGTTTTGCTCCTAATTTTACTTTTGGTTTTATGAATTGTTACTTGGCACATTTAAGACATAATGCCTTACCATTACATCTAGTCAACCCTGAGTGTAAAATAGGTTTGACAGATATAAAGATAGATATAGGAAAAGTTTTGTTAATTTTTAATTATATTTTTTATTGTATTTTTAGGTTCATTGCTGGCTTTATTTTATTGTTACGACATGGACGACTGGTAGCTCCTCCCTTTCTATCTTATATTAAGGTCTCACTGTTTTGCATAGTTGAGCTGAATTCAAGAATGGCTCTACCAAATGAACTAGTAAGTTTGGGTGGATCTTTGCTATTCTTAGATCATGGCTTTCTTTCCATTCTGACTCCCACCACTAGTTATTTAACATTCTTAGGTAAGGAGCTACTAATCTGTCCATCATTTCTAATACATCAAAAGCATTTACTGTCTCACATGATCAGCCTTGTGTCAAGTTGTAGTTTACCAAACGCACAGGTTGACCTAGGTGGTTTTATTTTCTCAATGTTAGGTTTTAGCTTCCTTTTTATTTTTGTTGTCGTATTGCGTCTTTTTTCTTTCTTGATTTACATTATACTTGGCTGTATTTCACACGTTTGGAATGCTCAAGACTTTTTTATCTTGGCTTCTCTGAATATTAATGGGAGGCTGGTTTGCAAGGCAGTCTGGACAATCTGCAACTTCTATGACCTCTAGACCAACTCTCAGGAATGGAATCCTTCAATGGAATTGCAACGGCCTCGTAAAGCACATGAGCGATTTAGAGATATTGATTGATCGATATGAACCTGTCTGTGTTTGTTTGCAAGAAACCCATCTCTCACCTGATGATGACTTCGACCCTCCCGGATATCAGGTTTACAGACTCGATGATACATCCAAAGACAAAGCGTGCGGTGGTGTGGTGATTATGGTCTGTAACGCTACTCCAAGTGAAGTCCTCAGCATACATACCAATCTTTGGGCCGTCTCAGTGAAGATTCTACTACCTCATCCAATCCATCTTTGCAATATTTACCTTCGTCCAAGCGAACAAGCTAGAGAATGCGACCTTCGGCATCTTCTGGAACAAATACCTCAACCTCGGGTTGTCTTGGGAGATCTGAACGCTCACTCCGCGGCTTGGGGATCCACAAGAAGTGATTCGCGTGGTAATATGATTTCCACTCTTTTTCAAGACTCAGAGCTCCATATCCTTAATACTGGACAACCAACACACCTGAGCTCGTCTTACAGGAGCACCTCATCCATAGATGTGACTGCATGTTCTTACTCCCTTGTTACAACACTCAATTGGTACATCCTCAGTGACTTATACAACAGTGACCATTTCCCCATTGTTATTACTGTTGGAGATATATGTGCAAACCAAACAGATAGGAAAGCAGTTTGGTCACTTAGAAGAGCAAATTGGGAACAATTTGGGAATCTTGCTGTTTGTACCAGTTGGCACCTTGAAGACGTGGACATAAATTGCAACACTTTAACGAAAGCCATTCAAGATGCAGCTATTAACACCATACCTCAACGGAAAAAGAACTCACAAGCTAAATCTCTGCCTTGGTTTAATGACCAATGCAGGAAAGCCATTTGCGACCGCAGAAGAGCATATCGAAAATTCAAGAAGAATATGACTACTTTGTTTTTCATAGAATTCAAAAGAATTAGAGCCGTGACAAGGCGAGTTATAAGAGAAGCTAAAGAGACTTACTGGAAAACGTATGTCTCATCCATTAGCGCAAACACCCCTGCAAGGGAAGTCTGGCGAAGAATTCGGAACCTTCAAGGCAAAGCAGATGTACCACCGATGGTCCTATGTATAGATGGAAATCTAACTGCTGATGGCTCTATGATAGCAGAAACTCTAGCTGAATCCTTCCGAATTAAAAAAACCGAACTTGATCCTGATTTCCTAGAGAACCAAGCCAAAGCAGAGTCGCAGTCACTAGATTTTGCCCATGTCAACAAAGTTGCTGACTATAATGACTCCTTCACAATGTGGGAGATGGAATTTTCTCTAAGGAAATCTAAAGGCATGTCTCCAGGCCCTGATAACATCCTATATGATATGCTGCGTCACCTTTCTCCCCAAACCAAAAACCAGCTACTACAGCTATACAATCAGGTCTGGCACAGTGGCGTTTTTCCTAGTGCTTGGAGACTCTCGCACATAATTCCTATTCCGAAGGTAAATAAAGACAGAAGGTTCCCTTCTGGATATCGGCCTATTTCCTTGGTCAGCTGTTTAAGTAAAGTCTTGGAAAAAATGGTTAATAAGCGGCTTCTGTGGACCCTTGACAAACAAAATCTGCTTTGGACGGGGCAGTCTGCCTATCGACAGGGTCGATCAACCACGGACAATCTGGTGATTTTAGAAAGCGAGCTGCAGTATGCCTACATCAATAAGCAGGTCGTGGTTGCAGTTGTGTTCGACATAAAAAACGCCTTTGACTCTGTATGGAGGCATGGAATATTGCAGATGTTACACAGATGGGGCCTGCAGGGAAACCTGCCTAGGTTTATTCAACAGTTTCTTATGGAAAGACAATTTAGGGTACTCGCAAATGGTGCTCTATCCAAGAATGTGAAGACTGAATTTGGGGTGCCGCAAGGTAGTGCCCTTAGCTCCACTTTATTTGCAATCGCCATTGATGGAATCAAAACGTGTTTGACAACTAATGTAAAAGGCCTTCTTTACGCTGACGACTTCCTCATTTTCTGTCGGTCTGCGAGTGTGGACTACATCAAGAAGAATCTGCAGGCGACGATCAATCGGATCCTGCTATGGTGTAAGACATCAGGGCTGCGCATTTCTGAGGAGAAAACCAAAAGCATTCTCTTCAGCCGTCGTCGATCGGAGCCACTATGTCCTCCACTCCTGCTGGGAACACATCAGATTCCATTCGTAGAACAAGTCCGTTTCCTTGGGGTGATCTTCGACAGGCGACTGAACTGGGTGCCACACGTAAGCGAACTCAGGAGACGGTGCTTTGACCGGCTGAAAATATTAAAGGTGCTGAGCAAAACATCCTGGGGAGCAGACCGCCTCTCCCTTTTGAAAGTTTACCTAGCAATGGTGGGTAGTAAGATAGACTACGGGAGCATCGTCTATGGCTCAGCCAAGCAACCCGTACTAGAACTTGTAGACACGATTCACTTCAATGGAATCAGGAGTATAAGTGGAGCCTTCCGGAGCACGCCGGTCCTATCGCTGTGTGCAGAAGCAGGAATTCCTCCGCTGATGTTTAGGAGGCATCGGCTTGCCGCCAAATATATAAGCAAAGTATATGCATCGCCTCAGCATCCCTGTTATCCCTACATATTTTGTCCCAAATATTCTGGATTGTTTCATGCTCATACCTCTGCATCCTTACCTCTTGCTTTCCGCATGAGATCAATAGTAGCCGAACTTGCAGAGTCCCCCTCTTGTCAACAAGATGCACACATTCCTCCATGGAAATATATGAAACCCAGTTGTCACTTCTTGGCCCTACGGAAAAACGACTCAAGTGAGATCGAACTGAGGTATCGACTCCATGAACTACTGGACAAAATTGGCAACAAGAGAGTGATGTACACCGACGGGTCACACACTGGTGTTTCCTCCGCATGCGCTTTTATAGATGGACAAAATGAGTACAAATTTAGATTACATCGAATCAGCAGTATTTACTCCGCGGAACTGTTTGCTTTATCAGCGGCTGTGTATCATGGGATGACAGTTCCCGAGGTCAACGTAGTGATCTGTACCGACTCCAGAAGCGCTTTGATGAATATCCACGACATGTACAGTGACAATCCAGGGATCATCAAACTGCTGCAATACTCCACCATGCTGCGTGACTTAGGCAAAACTTTGCACCTTGTCTGGACCCCTGGGCATAGAGGATTAAAAGGGAATGAGATGGCAGACAGAGCAGCGTCCTCTGCGCACGATATGCCAGTTATAACACCCACCACTCTCACGGCAAGCGAACTCGCCTCACCGCTGTTAAAGACAATTAAGCAACGGTGGCAGGAAATGTGGAACGAAGCAGGCTTTACCAAGCTTAAGATGGTAAAGAGAGATTGCCTCCCTTGGGCGTCATCGGCCAGATCAAACCGAGGAGAAGAAGTGTTGTTGGCGAGACTCAGGCTTGGTCACACTCGTCTCACGCACTCCTATCTCATGTCCAGAACAAACCCACCTCGATGCGCTACCTGTCGGACACTACTCAGTATACAGCATATCTTTGAAGAATGCCGCAAATATACAATGGTGCTAAGACGGCTTGGAATACCCAGAAAGATGGAGGAGGCACTAGGTAATAATTCAGCAGCAGTTGATAAGGTGCTCAAATTTTTAAAAATAACTGGACTTAATCGTCTCATATAATAACTGTGATTGTTCAGGTATATGTGTTTATTTAGTTCAAATCCTTGAATAATAGGTATATATAAGTTCTAGCTATTTATTTTATCATTCTAGGTGTCTTCTTATCTCTATTTATTTGTTTTACTTTTCTACCTATTTATCTATCCTTAGTTTTTTTTTTTTTTTTTTTTTTTTTTTTTTTTTTTTTTTTTTTTTTTTTTTTCGGAGAACCAACTGTTTTCTCCTTGTGATACATTTGTTCCCTCTTAAATCATTTCTGTGATATTTTGTGTTACATTAGGTTTTTTTTTTTTTTTTTTTTTAGCTATTAAGACTTAGTTAGTGTATATTTTTAATTTTAGATTAATTTATTTCCTGTTAACTTAGTTTTAGATTAATAAAGCAATAATATGAATGTTCAGGTAAAGAGACTAAAAGTGCCGGGAGAAAGGTGGAAAAAAAAAAAAAAAAAAAAAAAAAAAAAAAAAGGGGGAAAAAAAGGGGGAAAAAAAAGGAAAAAAAAAGGGAAAAAAAAAAAAAATAAAATAAAAAAAAAAAAAAAAAAAAAAAATAGAAAAGACAAATGGCTGAAAAAATAGAATAAAGGGGAAAAAATAGGAAATAAAAGAGTACCAGTTGTAAAAAAAAAAAAAAAAAAAAAAAAAAAAAGAAAAAAAAAAAAAAAAAAAAAAAAAAAAAAAAAAAAAAAAAAAGAAAGAAAAGGAAAAAATAAAAAATAAAACTCGTGAGCATGCGGTGAGTAATTTGTGTAGCTGTCTGCACGGTAGGGCGATGACGACCGTGGGGTTCTTTCGCCCAAAAATGCCACAAACAAACAAACAAACGACTGCAGCCTTGACCCTCCTGCCGTTATCAGCACGGTACACGTATCTTGCGTGGCTGGGGACTGTGATCAACCTGCCTTCTTTTACTGGTGGCTCCTGGACAGCAATGATTGAGTTTCTTCCGCTCATCCTCCACACCTCTTCTGCCACGAATATGCTTTTTGCTAAGTTGATCTGTATTACATCGATTTCCTGGCCCGATCCACGCCGTCTATTCACTTGACGCTCCATACTCTGTTCGTTTCACAACACTGCCTAGAAACCTTAAGTATGACTGGCACTTGGGGTCGTATGCTGGATGGTTAAATCTGATTCTGGCGTCGACACAGTTCTTGCACTTAGGCTCGTTTTGCCTGTTTGGGCATGCCTTGGTCTGGTGCGCACCTGAGCACCACGCACATATATCTTGACCGCTTAAATATGCTTTACCAATATGGCCGTATTTTTGGCACTTATAGCACCTCGGCTGTTCGATATAATCATAACAGATCATCCTGTACAGGCCAACGTTAAACCTCTCCTTGATGAGATGCGTCCTCGACACAGGGTCCGTTTCAACCACCCATTGGCCTGTGTGCCCAAATTTTCGCCCTCTTTGGAACAGAGCTCTTATCGATGTACTTCATTTGCTGCTAGGGTCCAGGAGCTTGACTCTTTCCCTAAGTTTGCCTTCAATTTTTCCTGGGTCCCACGATCTTGGCACACCCACTACCACTATCCTTGGGAGCCTACGAGCAACCTGTGAGACCTTTATGTTACTCCCTAACCCGGATTTTGATATAATGTCGGTGAGCTGTTTCGCTGCCCCACGGTTCGCCACTTTTATAAACAGAGCCCCTCCCTTGGCAAAGCGCATTTCTTTGATGTCTTTGCCCAACGCGCTCGGATCTATCTCCTCCGCAATCGCTGCCAGCGCTTCGGCTTTTTCCTCTGGGCGACTGATCCCTTCTTGGATTAACTCTATTCTAATTGTTGAAGCGGGGCTGGAAATTGTCTTTGTGTCAGCCGACGGGACACTGCGTTGTATTCCTTGGTTAAGATCCCAGTACGCGATGCAGGTGTCGTTTTCAATCCCTTGTTCGCTTTTTTTTTTTTGGATTTCTCACATCGGTCCATCCTTTGGCATCATTATCCATAGCGTTTCCGTTATCCTCCACCGGATCAGGGGAGGGGATCCTTTCTATTCCCGACCGACCATTGCCACACACCTGGCTGTATGAGGCTTGCGAATTGATCCTATCATTTACCTGTTTTATCATGGCGCTGCACGCTTTCTCCACCGCTGCCTCTATATCCGGCTTTATCAACTTGACTACTTCGGCAGCGAGTTCGCTCTTTTCGTCACGTTTCCTATGGGTAAGTGGGGTTTAACCGCTTGCTTCATCTTTAGGTGGACCTTGCTCAGACGCCAGAACTTGCTCGGACAACATTTCAATAATCTGAATAAGCCTATTGATGTTAGCATTAATGTGCGCTTGATTCTTTTTATTGATCTTTTTATCCGGATCCTTGACGAAATCCTGAAGGTGAACTCCTGGCCTCACCAACCTCTGTCATGGTCATCTTGCTGAGCTCTTCCTTTTTCCTTTTCTCATCCTGGTTCCCGTCCAGATCGATCCTGAGTCTTTTAGGGTTCTTGAGTTGCTGCGTCTTTTCAGCGACGTTGACATCAGTTAGAGATGGGGAACTAAAGTTTTTCCTATATTTCATCTGATCCTTGTTAGGATTTGCCCCTTGGTTGAGACTGGACTTAGAGCCGCTGCCATTGCTCGACTCGTCTCGTCTTATTTCTGTCATTATCACTTTGCTAATGTCTTCCACATTTGGCGATCTTGATAGCCTGACTCTTGCTTGAAGGGATTATCCTCGACTTGAAGGATTCCTTCCATACTGATGTTCTCCATGCTCCAGCGGCTTACAGAGTGACCCCCACCATCGCCACTGAAATGGGAGGTCCCGGCGCCCCTGGTGGTGGCATTTAAATCATTATCTTTTACCAACTTATTCATATTTGTTCCGTAACCCACAACAGAGACAAACTCGTGACCGACTCCAGACTTTGTGGTGCGAAGTCTTCCATTTTTTTTTTTTTTCCTCCGGTTAGTATGTGAGTAGAACACCGAAAACTTTTACCAATGCGGCTCTTCATTTAATATGCCGTATGTTAGTATGTAGGGTTAGACTCGTTATTGGTTGCATTCCTATTTGTTTATTTACGTTCTTTTAGTAGGCCAGAGGTGGGAAGGACTGATAGATACCGGTATCAGCTGTGGTGATTGCCGTTATCATCAGCTGGTAGAGTCAATGCTCGGAGGGAGGTTCTGATTAGGTTTACTTAGCTCTGTTCTATTTATTCTATGAAAAGGCTATTTATTTACAGTTCTATTTATTCCTCGTATGTGTTACTGAAACTATGGTTCTATCACTTAAATTATATTGGGTTTCTACACATTTCACACTTCAGAACTGTTATATTTTCTTGATTTACCTTTACTGCCTGGTAAGTACTTGGTTTTATGTTTAGCTATTAGTTTCCTACATTTAAACTAATTTCTCAGGAAAACCCACTCATACATTCAGTTAGAGCACTTATGAATATGAAGCTCTTATTTAATTCGAATTATTATTATTTTTATTTTTACCCATGGGTGATAAGCCTTAGCTGATATTTGATATTTAATAATATTAACTCTATGGTTTTTACAGTCCTATTCTTCTTTATATTGAAATTTTGATTGAGATAATCTTCTTATTAATATGTCTCTTCAGGAACTGTTTTATGTTTAATGCTTTAAACTTGCATTTGGACTTATCTTGCTCTGTGCTGTTACACAGTCTATTCACTTAAAGTAAAATTATCCTAAGGCTTATCCTGCAATTCCACACTTACCTAGGCATTATAGGCCCATTTTGGGCTCTTACTTTAATTTTTATCAAAGCTTGTCGAATTAAAATTTTTCCCTCATTGTAAACTATAATTTTTATTGGTAATTTACTCACTAATTTCTTTCACACAGTCCCATCAGTTTTTATTTTTTTTCCTTATTTATTGCGTTTAGGCCTAACATTTATCTGGTATTATCCTGTACCATGCTTCAACTTTTTTTTTTTTTTCCTTTTTTTTTTTAAAAAAAAAACAACAAAAAACCTTGTGAGGGGTTATCACTAACCTTTAGGTCCCAAGACCTTGTCTCTTGGATAACTGCTCACATGGACGTTAACCGACTCATATTCCTGATAAATTAGGTCCCAAGACCTTTCTCCAGCTTAGCACTCCTTGAACACTTTCTGGAGATATTCTGAACCGGCTTTTTTTATCAAAATTCTCGAAATCTTGAAAGTAGGTCATGAAAAAACGTGGCGCGGCCCGTCCACGTGGCAGCCATACCAATCATGGAATTCATCCCTGATAGATAATTTCCTCGTTCGAACTTAAAATCATTACTCGCGCACATTCACATCTTGCACACTGTGTTCAAACACACGATCCAAATCACACAAAACGCGCACATACACACACTTATAAGCTCCTCACGGAGCACGACAGCCTTACTGTTCCATGTCTTCCGCCATTTTTGATCCAACCTTTTTTTTTTTTTTTTTTTTTTTTTTTTTTTTTTTTTTTTTTTTTTTTTTTTTTTTTTTGATGGCACCCGACACAGCGTGTCATAGCCAATGAGGACTAGGATTGGGTAACCTTTAACCTTTACATATTTATTTATGTTTTTTTTTTTTTTTACTTAATTTTGCCTTTATTTCTGCAATCTTAATGTTCCTTTTTCGCTGCAACTGCTGCAATAAATTCTTTAAATGCATTGAAGCATTCGATTGACTCCACTATTGTAGTCATATCTAGATTGTAGTCGTAGATCCGTCTCATTAGCCTCACCCGGATACTGTCGTAGAGCTTGCATCTCTTAATTATATGTTCCACGCTTTCAGGCTCTTCTCCACATCTACATAAAGGACTTTGCGTCTTCTTGAATTTAAATAGATATTCCTTAAAGTCTCCATGGCCCGAAAGGTACTGAGTCGTGTGATGGTCCACTAACAACCAGTCTTTTTCCAATCTTGCCTTAATCGTCGGAAAGTATTTTTTTGTGATGGATGCCTTGGTCGATGTTTGCCATGCTGTTTCCCATTCCTCTATTACCCATTCCCACGCTGCTTCCTTTATTTTTCTTTTGAAATTTGCATCTTCCCTAGGAATTTGCAGCTTGTTAGATAGGCTATACGGAATTGTGCTAGAGAGTTCCCATTCTTTAATCTTTTGCGTCTGGGCTATTCTGGCCATGATTACCAAATCGATTGGTGGTATCCCTGCAATTACACTAGCTCCTTCGTACGATATTGTTCTGTATCCTTTTATAAGCCTCAAAAGTATTATTCTTTGGATTTTTAAAAGACTTTTCATGTGGTTGCTTTTTAGTAGATGCCCCCAGGCGGCCACTGCATAAGTCGCTATACTAATTGTGCATGATTTGTATATTTGGATGGAAGGCTTGAATTCCATGCCCCATAAGGCACCAGACATCCTACCCAGTATGTTTAACAATGTATTACTTTTGACTAGGATCCTGTCTATATGGGGATGGATCGCTAGTCCTTGTCCAAAGCTTACTCCCAGGTAGGTAACCTCTTCTGGAAATTCTATTCGCGTTCCTTCCACGAATATCCTAAGAGGGTGAGCGGCATCGACTTTCCCCCTAAGAAGGAGTCCACTGGTTTTATTCGCTGCTATCTTCATTCTTGCATCTCGTATCCAGTCACACACTAGCGTCATCGCTGCGTTTGCCGCGTCCTGGAGCTTCTGTCTTGACGTTGCCTTAACTATTACTAGTATATCGTCAACGAAGGCTATTACACTATATCCTTGGCGTTCTAGGTTGACGAGCAAGTTGTTGATTAACACTAACCAAAGATATGGTCCTAGGACCGACCCTTGTGGGCTACCCTTCTCAACATCAAGGGCGACCTCGACCCCTCCTATATCCCTTAAATAAGCCTTTCTGTTTTCCAGGAAGCTACTCAGTATGCTGTGGAGGTTGCTAGGTAATTCCAAGTTCTGTAGTTCCTTTAGGATTCTGGGCCACCATGCGTTGTCGTAAGCCCCGGCGATGTCTATACTGACTGCCAATGCATATCTCTCGCCTCCATCGTTCGCCTCACTTATTAATGTTTTTATTGCCAGCTCAGTTGACCTTCCTTTTATCCCTCCGAACTGTCGCTCACTTATGTTAGGGATAATATATCTTGTTATTTCCCTCTTTACTAGCTTTTCTAGAACTTTACCCATGACCGGAAGAAGGCATATGGGTCTGTAGCTATTCGGTATGGACAGATCTCTTTGATCCAACCTTTTTTTTTTTTTTTTTTTTTTTTTTTTTTTTTTTTTTTTTTTTTTTTTTTTTTTTTTTTTTTTTTTTTTTTATGGCACCCGACACAGCGTGTCATAGCCAATGAGGACTAGGATTGGGTAACCTTTAACCTTTACATATTTATTTATGTTTTTTTTTTTACTTAATTTTGCCTTTATTTCTGCAATCTTAATGTTCCTTTTTCGCTGCAACTGCTGCAATAAATTCTTTAAATGCATTGAAGCATTCGATTGACTCCACTATTGTAGTCATATCTAGATTGTAGTCGTAGATCCGTCTCATTAGCCTCACCCGGATACTGTCGTAGAGCTTGCATCTCTTAATTATATGTTCCACGCTTTCAGGCTCTTCTCCACATCTACATAAAGGACTTTGCGTCTTCTTGAATTTAAATAGATATTCCTTAAAGTCTCCATGGCCCGAAAGGTACTGAGTCGTGTGATGGTCCACTAACAACCAGTCTTTTTCCAATCTTGCCTTAATCGTCGGAAAGTATTTTTTTGTGATGGATGCCTTGGTCGATGTTTGCCATGCTGTTTCCCATTCCTCTATTACCCATTCCCACGCTGCTTCCTTTATTTTTCTTTTGAAATTTGCATCTTCCCTAGGAATTTGCAGCTTGTTAGACAGGCTATACGGAATTGTGCTAGAGAGTTCCCATTCTTTAATCTTTTGCGTCTGGGCTATTCTGGCCATGATTACCAAATCGATTGGTGGTATCCCTGCAATTACACTAGCTCCTTCGTACGATATTGTTCTGTATCCTTTTATAAGCCTCAAAAGTATTATTCTTTGGATTTTTAAAAGACTTTTCATGTGGTTGCTTTTTATTAGATGCCCCCAGGCGGCCACTGCATAAGTCGCTATACTAATTGTGCATGATTTGTATATTTGGATGGAAGGCTTGAATTCCATGCCCCATAAGGCACCAGACATCCTACCCAGTATGTTTAACACTGTATTACTTTTGACTAGGATCCTGTCTATATGGGGATGGATCGCTAGTCCTTGTCCAAAGCTTACTCCCAGGTAGGTAACCTCTTCTGGAAATTCTATTCGCGTTCCTTCCACGAATATCCTAAGAGGGTGAGCGGCATCGACTTTCCCCCTAAGAAGGAGTCCACTGGTTTTATTCGCTGCTATCTTCATTCTTGCATCTCTTATCCAGTCACACACTAGCGTCATCGCTGCGTTTGCCGCGTCCTGGAGCTTCTGTCTTGACGTTGCCTTAACTATTACTAGTATATCGTCAACGAAGGCTATTACACTATATCCTTGGCGTTCTAGGTTGACGAGCAAGTTGTTGATTAACACTAACCAAAGATATGGTCCTAGGACCGACCCTTGTGGGCTACCCTTCTCAACATCAAGGGCGACCTCGACCCCTCCTATATCCCTTAAATAAGCCTTTCTGTTTTCCAGGAAGCTACTCAGTATGCTGTGGAGGTTGCTAGGTAATTCCAAGTTCTGTAGCTCCTTTAGGATTCTGGGCCACCATGCGTTGTCGTAAGCCCCGGCGATGTCTATACTGACTGCCAATGCATATCTCTCGCCTCCATCGTTCGCCTCACTTATTAATGTTTTTATTGCCAGCTCAGTTGACCTTCCTTTTATCCCTCCGAACTGTCGCTCACTTATGTTAGGGATAATATATCTTGTTATTTCCCTCTTTACTAGCTTTTCTAGAACTTTACCCATGACCGGAAGAAGGCATATGGGTCTGTAGCTATTCGGTATGGACAGATCTCTTGGGCCCTTTTTATTAAGAATTATGATCGAAGCCCTCTTCCAACATATTGGGAAATGCCCTACTTCGAGACAGCAGTTCAGGAGTTCAGTAAACTCAGCCCCGATTATCTTGAAGGCTTCTCGTAAAATTCTGGGACTTATACCGTCTCCTCCCGGAGCTCCATTAGGGTTCAAACTGTCTACTGCTAATTCGACATCTAGTGTATCCCATGCATCGGCCATGTCTTGACCAGATGGGACCCTGACCTGTTCTCTCATGAGCTTTTCTGCCGGAGTGTCGTTAGCAGCATCGTCCTCGCCGAGCATCTCTTGTAGCATATTTCTTGCTGCTATGTCTATGTTGTCGGGGTATATATTATTGCTAGTAATGGCTGGTAGAGCTGTGTATGCCTGGTATTTTCCTTTGATTGACCGGTATGCGATTCCCCAAGGGCCTTTTTCTGTTGTGTTTTCAATAAACTCCTTCCAGGACTTCCTCTTCGCACTCTTGACCTTCCTTACATATTTTTTATTTACCGTCTTGTAGAGGGATTTCAATGCCTTCTTCATCTGCGGATGATTGCACCGTTGGTATGCTCTCCTAGCACTGTTCTTGATCTTACGGGCTTCATCAATTTCTTTAGACCACCACGGCTTGGGATGTGCGATGGCTTTCGCCCTTTTAATGGATATGTCGGCTGCATCTGTAATTACTTTCCCCATTGCTTCCGCCTCTCTATCAATATCACTCCGTTTAACCGGGAACTCTATTCTTCCTACTACGCCAATTTTTACTCTCTGCAACTCCATCTTGAATTTCTCCCAGTCAGCATTTCTGGTAATGTAGTTCATACGTAATGTTTTCATTGGTTGAAGTGAACTGATCTTACATCTAATGGTTGCGTGGTCACTGCTAGTGTCGAAGTCCGCCTTCCATCCCTGAATGAGGCTAATCATATCGGAAGTGCACAGGGTAACGTCAATGCTCGAGCTTCCCCTTGGTCCGTCAAAAGTTACCGGCTTAGCGTCTTGATTTAGTAAGCACAGTCCCATCTCGGAAATAAATTCAAATAAAATCTTACCTATCAGATTCGTGACCCTTGAACCCCACTCTGCATGCCACGAATTGCTGTCGAGGCATATTATTATGCGCTGTCCGAGCGTACGGATGACCTCTCGGATTTCTTCTAGGATAGGCCTCATAGCCGCTTTTGGAGGAAGGTACGCTGAAACCACATGGATCTGGTGCGGCTCGGCTTTTACTGTCATAACCGCTACGTGACACGAGCATATGCCATAGTGCCCCACAACTTCCCGCGCAACACCCATCGCCACAACAGCAGCCTTGACCCTCCTGTCGTTATCGGCACGGTACACATATCTTGCATGGCTAGGAACTGTGATCAACCTGCCTTCTTTTACTGGTGGCTCCTGGACAGCGATGATTGAGTTTGTTCCGCTCATCCTCCACACCTCTTCTGCCACGTATCTGCTTTTTGCTAGATTGATCTGAATTACTTCTATTTCCAGGCCCGATCCACTCCGTCTATTCTCTTGACGCTCCATACTCTGTCCGTTTCACTACATTTCCTAGAAACCTTAGGTATGACTGGCACTTGGGGTCGTATGCTGGATGGTTAGATCTGATTCTGGCGTCGACACAATTCCTGCACTTAGGCTCTTTTTGCCTGTTTGGGCAGACCTTGGTCTGGTGCGCACCTGAGCACCACGCACATATATCTTGACCGCTTAAACACGATTTCCCAATATGGCCGTATTTTTGGCATTTATAGCACCTCGGCTGTTCGATGTAATCATAACATATCATTCTATACAGGCCAACGTTAAACCTCTCCTTGATGAGATGCGTCCTCGACACAGGGTCCGTTTCGACCACCCATTGGCCTGTGTGCCCAAATTTTTTCCCCCTTTGGAACAGAGCTCTTATCGATATACTTGGTTTGCTGCTAGGGTCCAGGAGCATGACTCTTTCCCTAATCTTGTCTTCTATTTTTCCTGGGTCCCATGATCTTGGCACACCCACTACCACTACCCTTGGGAGCCTACGAGCAACCTGCGATACTTTTATATTACTCCCTAACCCGGATTTTGCTATGTTGTCGGTAAGCTCTTTCGCTACCCCACTGTTCGCCACTTTTATAATCAGAGCACCTTCCTTGGCGAAGCGCATTTCTTTGATATCTTTGCCCAACGCGCTCGGATCAATCTCCTCCGCAATCACTGCCAGCGCTTCAGCTTTTTCCTCTGGGCGACTGATCCCTTCTTGAATTAGCTCTAATCTAATAGTCGAAGAGGGGCTGGAAATTGCCTTTGTGTCAGCCGATGGGACACTGCTTTGTATTCCTGCCTTGGTTAGAATCTTAGTACGCGATGCTGGTGTAATTTTCGGTCCCTTGTTCGCTTTTTTTTTTTGATTCCTCACGCCGGTCCATCCTTTGGCATCATTTTCCGTAGCGCTTCCGTTATCCTCCACCGGAAAAGGGGAGGGGATCCTTTCCATGCCCGACCGATCATTGCCACACACCTGGCTGTATGAGGCTTGCGAGTTGATCCTATCGTTTACCTGTTTTATCATGGCGCTGCACGCTTTTTCCACCGCTGCCTCTATATCCGGCTTTATCAGCTTGACCACTTCGGCGGCGAGTTCGCTCTTTTCGACACGCTTTTTATGTGTAAGAGGGGTTGAACCGCATGCGTTACTTTTAGGTGGACCTTGCTCAGATGCCAGAACTTGCTCGGCCAACACTTCGATAATTTGAATAAGCCTGTTGACGTTAGCATTAATGTGCGCTTGATTTTTTTTATTTATCTTTTTATCCGGGTCCTTGACGAAATCCTGAAGGCGAACACCTATTTCCTTGGCCTCACCAACCTCTGTCATGGTCATCTTGCTGATTTCTTCCTTTTTCCTTTTCTCATCCTGGTTCCCGTCCAAATCGATCCTGAGTCTTTTAGGGTTCTTGAGTTGCAGCATCTTTTCAGCGATGTTGACATCAGTTAGAGATGGGGAGCTATAGTTTTTCCCATATTTCATCTGATCCTTATTGGGATTTGCCCCTTGGTTGAGACTGGACTTAGAGCCGCTGCCATTGCTCGACTCTTCTCGTGTCATTTCTGTCATTAGCACTTTGCTAATATCATCCACATTCGGCGATCTTGATAGCCTAACTCTTGGTTGGAAGGGATCTTCGACTTGAAGGATTCCTTCCCTACTGATATCCTCCATGCTCCAGCGGCTTACTGAGTGACCCCCACCATCGCCACTGAAATGGGAGGTCCCGGCGCCCCGGGTGGCGGCATTTACATCATTATCTTTTTTCAACTTATTCATATTTATTCCGTAACCCGCAACAGAGACAACCACGCGACCACTCCAGCCTATTTGGTGCGAAGTCTTTAATTAAGTCTTTGATCCAACCATCCCTAAGCATCCCTAACCATTCCTAACCATCCCTAACCATTCCTAACCATACCTAACCATCCCTAACCATCTCTAACAATCCCTAACCATCCTTATCCATCCCTAATCAATCCTAACCATCCCTAACCATTCCAACCATCCATAAAAATCCCTAACCATTCCAACCATCCCTAACCATTCCTTACCATCCCTTACTATCCTTAACCATTCCTAACCATCCTTAACCATCCCTAACCATTCTTAACCATCCCTGTGGTCTGATAGCATTTTGAAATAATAGTAAAAAACGATCCGAACATTAACTTTAATGTTTTGTTTTTTTAATGGGAAGAAATAATAAATCAAGTTGTCAAAGTTAAATAATAATTTTCAATATTTTATATTTATTAACTGAAAGAGTTATGTTCAATGTTTTTGTTTCAATAATTTTGCGTATTTGGTTTAAATTTTCTACCGCGTAAACCCTACAGGCATTCAAAAACAAACAAGAGACCACTGATAATCGATGTAATTTGTAGCAGTTTGGTTTGGCCGCAGTAGTGTGAATCGAGGGGATTAAGCTGGCAAACCAAAACATCACCTGTTCAAGTGAAACGAAAACAAATCCCTCTGCATCAAGCCGAACCGGCAGCTTCGATTCCCCCACCAGCTGAACATGTGGAGGATTGATTTTCGAGCCCATGAGGGAACGATGGAGGGGATGATGTAGGGAGGGAGGGCAAACAAATAATAAGTATATTGGTCCCTGGGGATTGGGTTAATGACCGGCTAATCCCAACAGCCAACCCCACGCTGCTATTTTAGTCGCCGACAACGAGTACTCGAACCCTATTTTCCCATTCATAATGTACTAGGGGATTGTGTTTTTGACCCTTTCATGTTGTAACGCGTACAAGTGTGACTATTCATGTATAATATAGCAATACAATGTATTGTGTAAAGTGCGAAGGGCGGGAAAGTATTTCGGTATGGGTAATCTGGCTTCAATATCCATTCACAAGGTTTGCGGAGTTTTTAACTTTCACAAATCTTATAGCGTTGATACTATGTATGTCAGTAGACATTAAGTAAACCGAACCTTCTAAGGAAACAGATACTTGCCCATTCATTTAGAAACTGCTTAACCATTATGCAACAACTGATATTTCAGTAGCTGGCTTCAGGCTTCGCTAATTTACCGACGTTGCCGATCTTCATAAAAATAGGAGATAGCAAAACTTTAGATAGGTACTATAAAGTAAATGCATTTCGGCAAGGGATCTTGGAAACATTCATCCGATTCCTTCTCCTGAATTGAAGGAATAAACAAGTCTAGACCTCAAGCTTCAATGAGTAGATTTATTTAGGTATATAATTAATATTTATTGTTAATATTAGTTTTTTAACTATTTTTCAGTAGAGGACTATCTGAAATTGTCGATGAGCTTACTATTACATATAAACTAATTCAGTTCATCTACTAAATTTTTACTACATTATCAATTTTTAATGTGTCTTGATATATATTTCGGTGGTGGATTATTTAGTAACTGTTTGAGTGCTTTAAACATATATTTGATAATTAGGTCTATTTGGTGGCGGCCATCTCCAACGAGCACTGTCCATTCAATCTCACATCTATCTAGGTCAGGTCTTACATGGCACACAGTCAGTACTCGCTTGGAAGATACATAAAACCGTTTAGCATATAATTCGTTAATCTCGATGGTGGGGAGCAGGTTTTCTTTGAGTCTCCTACTGAAAAACGTTTGTAAATAAAAAAGCAGACTCTAAACAGTATTACAAGTGGCCCACGGGGTAAAACATAAATATGTGTGTGCGCGTGTATATATATATATATATATATATATATATATATATATATATATATTTGTCATCCACTCAGAAATGTAAACAGCTTATGAAAAAGGACGCGAATCGGTAAAAAGACCCAGTTAGGAGGATTAAAACACATTATTCGTCTACTTACTAATTTATAACTATAGGAGATGCAGTCATTTCAGCACCGTGACAAACAAATATAGAATCAATATGGCGATGTGGACACTGCCCTAGAGCTACTGGTATTGTATTTAATATGCGATTATCCAATTGTAAATGTACAATGAGGTAATTAAAGCCTCACAAAGCTGAGGAGGATCGATACCAATTTATCACACTACGGCGGAACGGGGTCAGACACACTTTATTAACCAATCAATTCACTCTCCTGCACTACTAACGTACATCTAATTTAGTTAATACTCATAAACATGGATTTACTGAATACACTTTTAAGCTGGTGTGTATATACATACATGCTTGATGTTTATTTTTCGTCGCTGGGATGATATTTTTAGATGGAACGGCATTTTTGTCCAGCGGTGGTACTCCTCCTCACTTCTTCCTGGGATATTTCGATGGGTTCATCTCCATCTTCGTCAGCCAGGTACTTGTTGTTTCTTCCTCGGTGGTTGCCAAGGGAATGGTAACCACCCCTTGGCAACCACCGAGGAAGAAACAATAAGTACCTGGCTGACGAAGATGGAGATGAACCCATCGAAATATCCCAGGAAGAAGTGAGGAGGAGGAGTACCACCTCTGACTGTTTTGTTTCGTATGACTGTTTTTTTAATTTGTTTTGGAGATCGATCATTCATTATTTGAGAACTGCATTTTTTTTTTTTTTTTTTTTTTTTTTTTTTTTTTTTTTTTTTTTTTTTTTTTTTTTAACTTATTGCATGTTCCGTCAATGCTGTCCAAAACTCCTACTTATTCAGAATAAATGATGTTTTAGTATGACGAGGTTCGTTGCAATACTACAAAATTACGAATTTACGCCTGAAACGGGCGACCTAACTCGTCCCTCTTTATTCTATTATTTATTAAGTTAAACAAGCATTTTATGTCATGACTGTAATAGGCATAATAATAAAACAACTTTAAACATTAAAAAGTCAATAAAATGTAGACTTGATGAAATTTGCAAGGTTGAGAATATCTACCCCATCCGGATAATTTGCTATTGATTACCAACGGCTCCGAGCCCTTTGAAAGCTAAACCCTGTTTGAACATCCCTTACAATAACCTAATCACGTGAAGGTGAGGTATTTTATCTAAAATCATCTCTACAATAATTATTTATATAATAATATTTATAGATACGAATTTTAAATACTATTTTTAATACTATTTTAAATAATATTATTTTTTCATTTCCACAGCACCTGGGCTTCCTCATCTTCTATTCAGGCTCCGTAAAAAAAGTTATAAAAGAAATAGTACATCAGAGTAAAATTCATTTTTTGTCGTTTCGCTTTCAGACCTTATATTTTAAAGTTATAATATAATGTAATATTATATTATTATAACTTGATAATATAAGTTATAATCAAGAGGTCGGTATATTCTGATTCTCGAGAAAAAAATAGATCCCCATTAAGTATCTCAAATTTCTTGAGTTGCAATGGGGGTAGAATTTATGACATCAATGACAATAAAATGTTTTCTAAATGAATTAGTGAATATAAATGTGTTTGTTCCAAGATTCACATTGGTGAAAAAAGCAGCCCTAATTTTATTAATTTTTGGAGAATGTTTTGGACTTCAAAATATCTTAAACCGTGTTATTTCCGTGTTCGTCCGTTTGTCTGGTGGAAACTTGGAATACTGGTAGGTCTCAATACGGGAAGTCTCGTAGGCTAAGTCAAAAACGTCAACCATCTGTCTGTCTGTATGTTTGTTCCTTATACAAATACATACAGTTTGACCGATTTTGACCAAACGTGGCACACAAGTAGACCTTGACACGGGGAGAGTCATAGGCTAGGTTAAAATCGTTTATGACTCAAAGTTCGGAGATCACGATATCGAAACAATTAACCCAAATAGTAACAGATTTGCGGTATTAGATTTTGATATTAACTATTTGGTTTCTAATTTATTTTTGCTTTTATAGATGCAGAAAAAAAGTGTAGCATAGCACGCCGGATAACAGCAAGTATATAATATATATATATATATATATATATATATATATATATATACACATTTATATATTGTCTTATTTCGTTTATAAATAAATGGTTTTAATACAACTACGGAATTTTACAAACCAATTAAAATATTATCTTTTCATAATCATACATTTTTATAAAATAAAGTTAAACAGATAAACACCTCATGTTACTCATGGTTAATAAATAATTTTAAAAGAGAATGCCAAATGATATCGATTGCAGGATGATCGATTGTCGACTGCTCATATTAACAACAGTACTGTATAATATTATAAATTACAACAATTTGTTATTATAAGAAAAAGAGATTCTTTCCTATTTTTATGATTTAATTATTTATGTTCATGTCCGCTATTATTAAATATTTTTCATGTACCGCCAACCAACAATTGGTGTAACGGCAGGTTGGGAACGCAGCCTTGCAACAAAACATATGTTATTAGATTCTAGATATGATAATTAAATATCCTCAGGGGGTAGAAATCTCAGTGCATCTGTAACAGTCCCCTTTCATAATTCCAACAGAGGGGTTATTTCGCATTCACTCAATCAGCGACCCTTTTGATGATGCTTACATCGGGGTGATGTGTAGCCATGACACGGACTCCATTCTAGTAGCCACCCCTAAGCCATCGCGGTGAATCGGCCTAATGAAGATAATAGAAGCGGATGAGATGAAAAGAGGGCCGACCGCGCAAACTGGGGGTGGTTCAGAGTATTGCAGAGAGCACGGGGAGGGGATGGAGATCGAAGAACCAGGAGGGGAAGTAACCACTCTCAGCTCAAGTAACCACTTCCTCGCTCCGTTTCCTCTATGGATTAGGACCCTAACCGTTTCCCGAAACGATAATTAGTTATCACGGGAGTAGGGATTGGTCGAATTTTGGTGGGAGTCTCAGGCTCAACATGACAACCACGAGCTTTTAATTCTCCGAGTCTCTTAAGGTGCTCGACAATCTGTTTGTTGCTATCAGCTATTTACTTTACTAATAACCGCCGAAAGCCTGTCAAATTAAAGATGTGTTGCTTTCAAGTTTAATAATATTCCCACAAGTTAGTGTCCTAAACGCAAGAGTTGCATCAAGTTCACGCTTAATTCCTTAAGAATGTGCTTATAATAACCTATATAAATCTACTATATATTTGTCAAATACCACTCACTCACTGACCAATCATCCCCCAGCCCAAACCACTCGACAGAAAATTTTGAAATTTTGCATGGGCACTCCCTACATAACGTAGGCACACACTAAGAAAGTATTTTTAGAGGGGTTTAAAGTTTGAGTTGGTTAGAGCAGGCAAGCTTAGGCAGCAAGCGGTGCTTCATAGTATTATTTTAAATTGAGGTTAATGTCAACTATAATAGCAGACCTTGAATTACTAGAAATAAACTGTGATTTTGTCACTGATAGAGTTTACGCCCTGGTGATGCTCCATCCGAGGTAATAATATCCCGAACCACTTGACAGAAAAATTTGAAATTTTGCACGGACAATCAGTTTAGAATGTAAACACTCGCTAAGAAAGGGTTTTTTGATATTCAAATGTTAAAGTACTTTTAGGGGGGCATGAATTATTAAGAAGTTCCTCATCGGCTCAAAAATGGTTCGACTTTGATAACATATGGTACAAAAATCTTTCTTCTCATTATAAAGGTCAAGTTCATTAACCAGGTGAATCCGTTTACTGGAACATGGTTTTTGGAGCGAAATTTGTGCGAAAGCTTCCTTAACGTAGGAAAACGAATGAAACCATTTTTTAAGCGAGTTCTGTAGCCATATACCAGAAAAATTGATAGAAATACTTTTCAAAACTAATTTTCTGTTTGGGTATTCAGAAACGAAGTATTTGGGAAAAAATTGTATGAATGGTGATACAAAGTTTTCGGATCTCAGTATATTTTCTAAAATATCTCGAAAACGGTTGGGAACTCGTAGTAAGTGGAAGGCGGCTATTCGAAAGGTTACTAAATTCTCTACAATAAGATTCTGTGGTAATGTTCGGTGGGGCGAGGTCAATCGAAGAGATAAGTGCTAAAAAACTCAAATTTGTTAGTTTTATATACCTAACTTTTTAAGAGCGTTTTTTTTTTTTTTTTTTTTTTTTTTTTTTTTTTTTTTTTTATTTTACTCTCCACCGGTACGGTTACCTCCACATGGTGTTTCCTGGGTAACTTTAAAGTCCGTGCAATAATAAGCTGTACAAAATTATGTAGTAGCGTTAATTTTGATCATATCTCAATATAAAAAATACATATCGGCCGTGGTGAAGCACGGGTATTCAGCTAGTAAAGAATAAACGTAAATTGTTTTCTCTCTTTTTATTTGTAATAGACAACTTATTCAATTGTTAAATTTTTATTTTTTAATTTTGTGAAGTAAATTCCAACTTTTAATGGATCGAATTTGCTTTTCTTTTTTTTTTTTACAAGAAATGTTGCTCAATAGTAGGCATCTATCGAGATTCCTTGCTGAATTTGGTTCCAGTAGTAAACCTCCATTTATAATGGCCCGATTTAGTTTATATTCACAACACATATTTCTCTTTGATTGTGCACGATGTATTTTATGTTGAATGAGTTTAAAACGAGCCGAGTTTCGAATTACAAGAAAATGTTGACCGTATATTTGAGCAATATGTGTCAGGAGTAAACTCCTCCTCCAGATTGACTAATTTTGACGATTATGGAACTCGTCTAATCAGTTGTTTTGGGATTGCTGTATACCAAATATATATATTAGATCCTAAGTTCCTATGATCCTAATATGTTGTAGCTAGTTGGTGCCAGCTTTATTCAGTTCTCATATATTTTATTTTCAAGTTATATATGGTGCGGCATGTCACACACCAGATTATTCATTTTTTTTACAGAAAAAAATACGGCTATAAGCCATTTTCAATCTGTCTGTCTGTATTATTGTGCATTATTTCTCATATTATAATCTTCAGATAATGTGAGCATATATCATATTTTTGTTTAAGGTGATGTAATCTTGTTTGAGTTAGGAGGAAATCTCATTTTTGTATGCTTGGTTAATATCATGCTTTGAGTCTGTTTAATGGAGGACTGGATTTGCAAGACTGAAAATGATTTAACAACCATATGTGTGACATGCCGCACCATAATACATTATTACATATTAATTAACCTGAAATAAAATATATGAGGACTGAAAAAATCTGTTACCAACAACCTACACACACATATATATATATATATATATATATATATATATATATATATATATATATATATTAAAATATTCTACTACGACTGCAATCTCAATAGCTGAATTCCTTCGAAAAATAAAGTAACCCTGAGCCAGTAAAATCTTGTTCTTGTTCATTAATCTTAGTGAACCGCAACTTTTCCGATGGACCCTATAAGGATACCTTATAATTAGGCTAGTTAAATACAGTCAGAAAAAAATAATCATGATCGTTATTGAACATTTACAAATAATTGTGGTCGAATAATAAATATATTAATGCACATTTATTCAATTTTACTTCCTGGATAGGAAGTACGTCTAGGCCAATTGGTAAGACTTTTGGATAAACATATGTATTGTGCCTTTAGTTGTAATATGTCGATGCATTGGCAACTACCATGTTAATGTAACTGTCTAATATTGTTGTTATATTTAGTCCACTCTTTTTGCCAGTCATCCAATATCACAATTTGTGCTCTGTTATATACATTTCAATTATTTCAGCGTCAGGCGTAAGTCTCTAAGTTGTTAGTTTTGCTTTTTACCACAAGCACCACTGTTTGCTTGTTAGAACTAACTACTCTGTTGTTAGAACCCTTTCGCACCAGGTTCCCTTGGTAGATACATTTTATTGGTAAAAGGAATAGTGCCGTGGTACACACGACAAACAAGAAACTCTGTGAGTAAATGTAATGCCGCACTTTTTAGCACGGTTCCTCCCTCCCTCCAAGAGAACGAAAATAACGTTAGTTCAAAATATATATATACTTTAGAACAGTTTTAATTGGTTGTTTTATTGAAATGCATTGAACAGTTAAATGACATTTCTAGCTATACTGTAGGGGTCTCAACCTTCCCCTATTCTCTGTCCAGAGAGTCTACCTGGACAAGAACCTTCCAAGTTAGTTGAGGGTTGACACCTAAAATATTGCTGTTATTCCAGATACGCTTTTCACGAAATATTAAAACAACCGTTTCAACTGTCTCTATTCCGTTTCAAATGTCACTAGGTGTAACAAAGGAATCGCGCTATGATGACGCAGTTCCTGCAAGTCGGACTATTTGAATTCTAGTCAGGACCAGAATAATGGTCTGAACGTTCCCACCGCAGGGTTAATTGATTTCCTGTTGTAATTATGAAGATGAAATCATCTAATTGATAATTAGAACATTAATTATATTTATAATCCAAACATATTTGAGTATGACCAATTTTGGGCGTAGGAGTGAACCTACAAGCACATTGATTTTGCTCGCTGGTAGCGAGGTGCAGGGTAGATTGGACGGGCATTAGGGTATTATGTATAAAGTGAGAGTGATTAGGGCCTATTGTAGGGAGAGAAGGAGGTAAGCCGGGGTAGTATGGGGGATGGAGTGGGGATATGGTGGCATGGATTGGAGGAGATCGATCAGCTAATTGGTGCCTGCTCTTCCCACCTGTTAGCTCATAGACAGGCACTCTGTCCAGTACTGGCACCTAGTTGCAGCACCTTGTGGCTAGGCCAACTATCCCCTAAATGCAACACCTAGATCCATTTTGAAGAGTTTAGGAGCATGCTTCTAGCGATCTTGCCTGCGCTATGGATTCACTAACAGAATTTATTGAAATATTAAATAGCCTTGTTCTCAGGACACTATCCTGTGGCATTCCGATTTCCTGTAAGAATGTATCTGGTAGCATTTCTTCGAACGCGACCTGGAACCTCCTTTCCACGAATAAATGAATCGAATTATTCCCGCGAATTTCCCATCTTTGCTCTTAATAGAATTAATTTCTCGAAAGTTTTCTGTACATCTAAATATACTGCGATAAATATTCCTTCCTTTCAAATGTACTCAGAATTCTAGTTCTATTATAATATTATTATACGATGGTGGCCTCTTTTTCATTATGTATTTAATGTGGCAGAAAGTCAGATTTCTTAAACTACTTAACTTTCTTCACTATTGCTTTATTTTGTTCTACATGCTTCTCGCATTTTTGACGCCTCTTCAGAAGCACTTAAAATAATAAAACATTATAGCCTTTACCGTTGAGAACCTTCCACAGGAAAGCTACAGTCTAGAGGAGGTCTTCCCTGCGGAAGGCTCTCAAAGATGATGGCTGTAACATGTTTTTTATATTATTTTAAGTGGTTCTGAAGAGGCGTAAAGTAATACGAGAAACATGTAGAACAAAATAAGGGAATGTTTGCAGTTTATGAATTTTGACGTACCGCCACATTAAACATGTAGTGTCTCATTTAGATATGTAATAAATTGTACAAAGACCTCCACGAAATCCATATAAATATTCTGAAAAAAGGTTCAAATATTATCAAATTGAGAGGCAAGGCTTTAGAAAGATAAGAATTTCTCATTCTTCCCTTATTTTATTATAAATATTTTAGTCGATTCATTCCAACAGAGGATCCGCGCTTCCTTGAAAATTAACGTTGTAATTTTTAAGAAGGCCGAGTGTTGAACTTGATAAAAATCCGACCCAAGTGAAGTAGTTTTTTTTTGTTAAATTGATGTATTTTTAAGTTAATAAAATGTAACAGGTTCGTTCAGAGGGCAAACATCCTATTTCAATTTGAAAGATTTGGTAAAATGCTCAGGTTAGGTCCCTTGAGCAGCCATGATGAAGCTCGACACATCTATATTCTTCAGAGCCAACGGGGTTAAAGGACGATCAGTGTATTATCGTGGAACTACTGTAGTTGTGATCAATCACGTCATCATAGAATTACTGCTCCTGATTGATAATCCACTTTTTTGCGTGATTCTAAGACTGGCGAAAAACCTGAAGGAATAGGGTCTAGATCTCTAAAACGATTGGGCAACAGTGGGGTAAGAGAAAATATAGATGCTAATCATTTTGCAAAGGCAATAAGTTTTTACCTATAAACAATGCTGCTTATCAGACATATCATTTCCCATTAGCAAAGACATAATAATAGAAATGAATTTGTTTATTGATATAATAACATGAGCGGCGCTAATGGCCAAGAATTATGTCGATGCGCCGTAAAAAGAAAAATAACATGAGAGCAGGTGGCAAAAGGTGCAGCAACAAGAATCTTCTGGGAAGAGACAAAATTGCAGTTGACTGACATGCAAAGGAAACGCTTGCAATGCCAAGTTATAGGGCAAATATTTATATACTTGAGATAAACGAAAGGAGATGGAGTTTACAGCTGTGAGTCGGTCTTATTTATATTAAACGTAGTTACGTAATACCTCTTTCTCAAGTTATAAGGTGCAAGTCTTTGTTGAAAATGAAATTTCGAAAGTGGTATTCAATTTGCTAAGAATTATCTGATCTCCTTGTGACTTGTTAAGTAAGTTGCCTGAGGTTCATAAAGCAAGAGGTTAAGAGAGTAGAGAATGTTATTGTAGATCTTTTATCAGTAACAGGGCGCTTATCAATAAGCTAGCTGCATCTAGATAACTAGTGAGCTGCATTCAAGAGTGCAATGCCTTTGCACCTTCATGATATAACAATTAGACTTTGCAGATTATTCTTCCACTGAAGTCATATTTTTACATCAAGTACGGACAACAGCATACATATGTATGAAAGGTAGGGATTGTCGGGGTTCGGTCACTGTTGCTTAATAAAACTACATTTTTTCATAAAAATGGTTTTATTGTGCCGACGTTTCGGCTTGAACTTCAAGCCTTCATCAGGGCTGTAAAAAACAAGTAGGACGGATGTAGTACTGAAATATACACATATATATATATATATATATATATATATATATATATATATATATATATGCCTACAAACACAAATGCACATACATATATACATACATACATATGTGGAAAAAGACAAAAACATAAAATACTAGAAAATAATATATAGAAGAACAATGTGCTCTAGAAGTGTTTGGATTATTAGGAAAACAGATATAAGAATAACAGATTACATATTAGATTAGATATAAGAATAACAATATGGGCTTACCGATGGGAAGATAGAGATCTATTCCTCACAAATGCGGGATCATTTCTGACAGTTAATACAGGGAAATATAGGAAGAAAGGAGTTGGTGAGGGGGGGGGGGGGTTCTGGACCACCCAATGGACAGAGAACATAGAAGATGAAAGAAAGAGCGGCAAAGTACAGGGCGGCAGTAAGGGGTCATAAAGTCATAAAATGTTGTGTTAATGGAAAGGGAGGCAGGTATAAAGGGCTATATTGCAGGCGGTATAGGCGATTAGGATGGAGTTTTTAATAAATGGAAGATGTTGGAGTAGGTAGAGGAGATGACTTCTTTGTCAATTTTGTCATTAACTGGATTATTTTCTAGGTGGATAAAAATTGATTCGGAAAGGAGGCGTTTTTCTACGTTGGATTCAGTGGAAAGGATGGAGTATTGGTCAAAACCAAAGTCATGTCCGTCTGTGATGGCATGTCTAGTTAAAGCTGTCTTTATGTCTTTATTCCGTACATCATTTTTGTGGTTGTTGATACGTTTTCTTACTGGGTTTTTAGTCTGTCCAATGTACGCACTATTGCAGTTGGGTGTGATGCAGGGGATTCTGTAGACTACATTGGTCCTGTCTTTTTGTGGGATAGGGTCATTAAGAGTCGTATGTAAGTTTTTCAGTTTGTTCTGTGTCGATAGTCCTAGTTTTAGAGTGGGGAATGTATCGCGTAGGGATTTTTGGATTTTTTCTGTGAGGTTTGGGATATATGGGAGGCCTCTGAATTGAGGGACAATATTATCTTGGGTAGTGGGGATGGGTTTAGGGTTATTAAAAGAATTTATGAGACGGGTGATAATGTTGGTAGGAAATCCATTGGTAGTAAGAATATCGAGGAGTCGGGATTTGTTGGCAGGGTGAAATTTGGTGTCGGATAGGGAGAGGGCTCGATTAATTAGGTTGCTGGCAGTATTGAGGATTTGGTGTTTGGGGTGTGAGGAAAGGTAATGGAAACGTCGGCACAATAAAACCATTTTTATGAAAAAATGTAGTTTTATTAAGCAACAGTGACCGAACCCCGACAATCCCTACCTTGCATCATCAACGGTCAACGATCTCCTCTCAACATATGTATGAAATATATTTTACAGCGATCGGGTTGTTGAAAAAAGTTGTCCAAACTTTTGTACCCGCCAACGGCCATAGCCACGTTGAATACACCGGTTCCCGTAGATCACCGAAGTTAAGCAACGTCGGGCGTGGTCAGTACCTGAATGGGTGACCGACCACGTGCTGTTGGCATTATAATAGGGTGGCAACCTATAGATAGCCCGGCGCTAATGGCCAAGATGTAGATGCGCCGTAAAAAAAAAAAAAAAAAAAAAAAAAAAAAAAAAAAAAAAAAAAAATATGTACCCTTTATGGTTTCCCTTTGAGGTCTTTCCTTGTATTACCTTTTGTTTGTTTGCTTTCAATTTCCTAAAATGTTTGTTTTGTATTTTTCTTTGATTTTGATTCAATATTTGAAGCAGAAATAATTCATATTTGTCCCGAACTTCTCCTATTAATCTGTCATTAACATTGCCTTCTTGAATATATGAACAGTTGCTGAAAGCTATTGGTTTCTACGAATTGCTTTAAAGTTTACTTTTCTAATGTAATATCTTATAAAATATATCTGTTTTCACTGTAGACTACATGACGAAAACAGATTTTATATATCAAAACTAAGAATCATCAAGTTTCATTTGAAAATTCTCAAAAATGTGAAAATAGAGGGGGGTCTATTAGGGGGGTCACTCTTATGTGTTTATTTTGCTCCCTCGAGAGATTAATGTTTTGATTTTCCGTGATATTTAATCCGTCCACGTGGGTCGTAATACATTCCCATAAGAATTGTCTTTCTATTTATATTCTTGGTGCTTCGTAAAATATTATGATATCAAGTGCAGAAATTAATACACATAATTTTGCTTGTTTAAAACACTTTTCCGAAACGTTCCTCTTTTGAATATATTTTCCATTCCGAAATTGGCCTATTTTTCTTTAAAGACAATAAATGATTACCTTAATGAAGTAGGTATATTAATGTTTCATGTAGCAGTTATTTAATTTGTTACTTATATTTATGAAATAGTATAATGATTAAAATTATACATTCATATTATTGCATATGAAGAAATAGAAATCATGGATTATTTTATAGATTTGGAGTAATTAATGTTAATTTGATGGAGTGTAATATATATTGTATTCATGTTTAATAATTAGGATTGGAGGTTAGTATTTGTTTGACAATAATAGGGGCGTCGTGTAAATTCGGCCCGTGTAATTTGGTGTTCTCCTTTCAAACAATTGATTAATTAATCAAGCCTAACATTCACGTCGGGCATTAAATTCGTGTTTGGTAAATTTGTGTTTAGCCAATTAATATTAAATACATTTCAAAATTTTTGTAAAATTACACCATTTTTTTAAAGGATTGACAAATATTTGTTGTCAATACTGAGGGTTGGAAAAGGAACGTTGTTGCATATGAATTGTTATTTACATTCTGCCGGTTTTATCACGCCATATAGTGACGTGACTTCTTCCAGCTTCGGACTATAATTAGATCTTTTATTTAGCATTAATTAGGCAATTAATAAAATTAGTAAAACTATAAATCTAAATAGGCCCCTACAAATTTGAAAGAGTGCAGGCATTCACCTACCTTGGACCTCTTGTAACATCCACCAATAAGATGCCCAAAGAGATAAGCATGAGGATAATGTCGGACGATGTTGTTATTTTGTTCTAATGAACAAATTAGACCGGTACTGACCTACGCCTCGCAAGCATGGACCATCACAAAGGCCGATGAGAATGATTTGCTGATTTTTGAAAGAAAAATCATAAGACTCATTTACGGCCCTGTGAAGAAAGGTCAAATTTGGAGGAGGCGTAAAAACCGAGAGAGATAGTTTATATAACGACTTGAACATTGTCAACTTCATAAAGCTCGGACGGTTAGGCTGAGCCGGGCACGTCATACGAATGGGGGAAGGATACCGAGGAAGGTCCTCGAAGCCAGGATGGAACGACCTAGGAGGAGAGGGAGACCCAGACTAAGATGGGTGGATGGTGTGGCAGCTGATGCAAGGGTCCTTCTCAATACACCGAAGTGGAAGGCGGCGGCAGCAGATAGAGATGGTTGGCGGAAGCTCATAGAGGAGGCCAAGACCCGCTTCGGGTTGTAGCGCCAAGAAAGAATAAGAAGTAAAACTACAAAGAACAGTACGAAATTATTTATTTATTTGTTTTCAGAGACCCGTAACGTTTGGCGATGGTCTCCTTACAGTTTGGATACGAAATTATAATAAAAAAAATGAAATAACCACAGCCCAAGAAAAACATGATACCTCCTTATTTAGTTTATACATTTAGAAAAGGAGACAACAAGTTGTCAGCTTTTGGTTTTTTGCATGTTTAAATTTCATTAAAACTAATATGTTAAACTTTTGGTTAAGTTTGGAGTTAAGGAAGGGTTAGAATAAAATATTTCATGAACAGTCATGAAAAGTTTTAGGAACTTCGCATACTTTCATTAATATCTCGAACACGGTTGGGAAATCGTGGTAAGTGGATAGAAACTATTTGAAAGCTTACTAAATTCTCTGCAACAAAGATTCTAAAACTATTTTTGATTAGGTTAGGTCAATCAGAGAAATAAGTGCTTAAAACTTCAAATACGTCTGTTCTGTTCTTATGAACGGGTTTTTGTCGTTCTTTTTGTAATTTTTGTCTCTTCCCCTTAGTTTTTTATTGCTTTTTATTTTTGTAATTCTTATATTAGGTAAATTTATTTGTGTTTAAAACAGGATAGTTAAAATGAAAACCAATTTTCTGTTGTTAGAAATAGATGAGTTAGAAAAATACGAGTACCTTTGCATAAATTCCTAGCAACCTGAAAATTAGCATGAAAGATAGGGACAACATTATAAGGGAATTGGGAAAAGCCCTTATCGATCCCATGAGGGCACAGAATTTTTTCGAGGTCAAAGTTCGCTAAAAAAGGTTTTTAGGAATTTTCAAAGAAACGTTTTGTTTTATGGTAAAAATAGTTCAGACAAAAAAAGTAGATTGAGCAATTATGTACAAAACTTGTCCTCACACTTTTTTTCATTAGATTAACCATTTCTTAGAAAAAGCGATTCCAGAATTATCTTTAGTTTTATTCAACATAATATGCTAGACTCGGCTAGAAGTTTGACGAGGAAACAATGGTTTGGGTACCTGCTCCTATTACTAAGGTCCTGACAATAAGTACCGTTACAGCCCCAGCCATAAGCCTTGCAAAATGACCTGCTTGACATTTGATAATATTAAACTCGAGAAGTAGTTCCTCTTTTTGTGTCTCTGTTTACTTCAGTTATTAATTTTTATTTATGTTGTACGCCTTATTTTTTAATTGGGTGCTGTTATTTTGATTGCATTTCTTTTCAATAAAACAAAGCTAGTAATTATATATAAAATAATTTTGGAGGGGACTGAAAGGATTTTGGGGGGTATGGGATAATAAAAATCTAGAACATGGAATAGTTAGACAATTAAAACGCTATTACGCCCAAAAGGAATTACTTTTTTATTCTGAACTAAGTGATCTTATTATTATTTTTAAGGTTTTTACGATACATTTTTACCTATTATGGGGGGGGAGCAGCCCTTTCAGCCCCCCCCTTATATACGCTCATGCATGTTTTTGTTTTATTTTATTGATGTATAGAGCTTTACTTTAGAATGAGAGCTAGATTGTGTAATTTCCGCTTCTGTGTAAGTTACTACTGCCGGTTTTCCTGACGCCTTAATATCACATTTATTCGAGATGTTCGAGAGGATGTTGACAATTTTCACGATATATATATATATATATATATATATATATATATATATATATGTATGTATAAAAGAAGTTTATTTCTATTCTAAGATTTTCAAATGACATTAGGGTTAAGTACGGAACCGCGCTAAGATGATGCAGTTCCTGCGAGTCGGACTTTTTTCACTCTAGGTTGAGGAAGGTAAGCTCATATTGGGGTTACATAAAGCACATCTTATCACACTCTTCAAAGCAGGAAGAATTTAATGAAAGAAATGAAAAAAAAAATCAAACATTCATTTCAAACATTTTCATCAAAATGTGAACACAAAGATCTACTGGGATTATTTATTGGCATACTAAAACAACAAAACTTAATTTTGATTTTAGTACTACTCAATTCATCGTCAGTAGTACTTCATTATTAATAGTAATAGTGACGAAGACAGATATTGTTAAAGGGAATATACAAAGGTATAATGAATGTTACAAGATTCTCCACGTGGTCCAGTGGTTAACGCCTTGGATTCTCATGTGGGACATGAAGGTTCGTGTCCCACCTGCAGCTGTTTGAGTTTTTAATTTTAGAGTAAGTTGAACAAAAAAAAAAATACCTGCAGCACCATGGATGTTTAGAAAGTTTGGGAACCTATAGATAGATCGGCGCTAATGGCTTAGCTGGATAAGTTGGAATATTGACCAAGTTATCAAATAACAATAAAAATAGTTAAATAAAACATTGATAAAGGATGGAAACAACATCTCAAACGTCGGCAGAGCAGTATAAGGTAGTCAAATGTGTCTTGGTTCCAAAAAAGACTAATTGACAATTGGAGGGTCCAGAGCACCACTAGACCAAGTCCATGTTATAGAGTTTTCAGAAAATGAGTATTATTCGTTTTAATTACAGAAACGTAAAAATCCTATTGACCAGTATAAGTCTTAAAAAGATTTGAACTTAAACACTAACATTATTTATGTGTAGCCTGGTTCATAAAATAGTTATAACTTTAACTTGGCTTACATGTTCTCAGAAAACAAATGAGAATAACGTCCAGATGTGTAGCAAGAACTACTACAAGTGGCAAAATAATGAAGTTAGGACTTCAAAACCATTTTAGTAATACTCGTCTATGCCATTAAAACATAAAATGCCAAAAATGGACTTGGTCTATTTGTGCTCTGAACCCTCCAATTGATGTGTTACTACCCAAAGAATTAAATATAACAAAAATATTTAAACAAATTACGTTAATCAATTTCTTATATTTCCCTGTTATTCAACGTTACCTAAGAAAATGTCACTCAAAAAAAAAAAAAAAAAAAAGAAAAAAAAAAAGGTTACCTAATCTGAAAGACTGAGTTGATTCAGAAAAATATATAAGCCTGAAAGCGATGTATTTATACACGAAACACAAAGGAGGCGGACTGCGTAACAAGTCTCAGGACCAATATTTGTTTTGATATAATCGAGCTTCTAAGACCTAACTTGGCTTAGAATTGAACAAAAATGACATCAGCTGATTTTTAAAGCGTCTAGACAATCAAGATACTTTCAAATATCTTGATGGTGTCTTAGTCAAGAGCCTTAAGATTTGACAGCTAGGGATTATAGTTTGGTTTGTTTAGATTTTTTTCAAGGTTATAATTACCCGAATATTTTATTGGTGTCGCCTATGTTTAAATATGATAATATATACCTATTGTTTGTGCAATTTGTATAAATGTTACTCTCCCTCATAGTTTTTGATTCTTTAACTCATTATGAATTTTATAATTTTTTATTTCATTTTTTTTATTTTATTATTCCCTCTAAATTTTATTTATTTATTTTTTTAATGCATATTAATCCTTCATATATTTTTATGTAAATAGATTTTTCTTCAGTAAGTCTATTATTTTACTGTGGTTAATTTGTCTAATGGGATCATGGCCTAATATACTTCATGGCCCGAAACACTCTCTCTTCTGCAAATAATTTTCTTGTGCTTTTTCTTTCATTAATAGTAAATTCAGCTGAATATTATTAAACAATAATGGGTGAAGTAACACGCATTATTAAATTGACTACATTTTGCTTGAAATTAACCAATTTTTATATACACCAGCGCATGTCTAATGACTGATCTTTAAGAAAGAACTCATTTCCTTTCCAAGAAATAATAAACAATAAAAGTGTTTTTTTTTTCAGAACTCGAATATAATTTAACGTTATTTCGAGCTTAAACTAAACCTGGCAAACGCTGCTTATCTAATAGGTATGTTCATATCCAACAGACTTTATGCCATAGCAACACTTTTTCGATGACCTTATATTCTCACATCTCTTAAAGAAGATTAAATGTTATTAGCCTTGTAAATAAAATCTTAGATTGCTGTTAAGACAAATTTAAATACAACTTTAAATATATTCTTTCTATGTATGCTTTATATGTTCTTATTTGCTTTTTAATTCAGTAGTATTATTTCGTTTGACGGCTTACGTTTTTATACACTGACGTAGCAAATAGGCAAAGTTACGATGCACGAATAAATAAATAAAAAATGTAAATAAATTGAAAATTTCCAAAATGTCAACGTTCAACTATTACAAAACAAAATAGGAAAATTGCACACATTTGAATTGTGAATAACATAAACTTCTTCTAGTGAAAAAAATTGTATTGACCAGTATATTTACTATATTTTGAAGAATTGAAAACCAAGATCAGATGTCGTTATTTAAGTCTACTCTGAATATAGTTAGCAATAAATCCATGCTCAGCAAGCCATACAAACTTGCCCTCCAACTTTTGAATAACTAATTTGAAAAAGAAAAGTTTAAATATAATGGAATTGGATATAAAACGTTTAGCAATATCATCCAAAATACGAAAGTTGAAATAGACGAATTAATGGCGTTTAGAGTCGGTGGTTTTTAACACCTTGGATTTTCATATGGGAAATGTGGATTTGACTTCCGCCTGCAGCAGGCTGAGTTTTTCCGTTTCAGGACCTGTTAAAAAAATTCCTACTGCACCATAGATTTTCAAGAAGGGGGGAAAACCATCCTTGTAGCCTTGTACGCCTAGATGTTGATGTGCCATAAAAAATAAGTTAATGGTGTTAATTTCAATTGCAACCGTTGTACTTGTCAAATAAAAAACTAATTTAATACAATAGCTTCGTGTAATGCGCCACGCAAACAAATGATCGGAATAATTACTTTAGCTTGGTGTTGTTGGCCTTAGCATTCGACGAACCTCTTAAACATTGAAACCAAATATCTGCTTGAGCTTGCAGTTAATGGTCTTTACTGTCGATGTATTTCTCAAAGAAAAACACATAATCACAATTAAGTGATGATTACCCAATCAGTCAATGAGCCTATCATCCAAAAAAAAAAAATAAAAAAAAAAAAAAAAATACATTTTCCAGGTTTTGATGACTTCTCTAGTCGATGTAATTACGTTTCTCACCGCAAAGTATCTTTTGATTGTCCTAGAATTTTAGGATGGCGCCAAGGATGATAAACGCGAGTTTGTTGTTAGATAGTCAGGGGAAACTATAAAGCAGGCTACACACGATTCAGGCAGGCCTGTCAATTAGACCTGAACAGTCCGCCTGAACGCCTGTCGCCTGAACGTGTGTACATTCCGCCTGCCTGAACAGTCTTAACTGAGAGACCGGCTGGAATATATACACGTTCAGGCGACCGGCTTTCAGGCGGACTGTTCAGGCCTAACTGACAGGCCTGGCTAACCGGGTGAAGCCTGCTTAACAGGTTAAGATTGCTTCGTAGCATGCAAAAATGCTCTTAATTTATTACTTAAGTCGTGAAAAACCACGACCTTTGTGATTATCCTATTAGGGTTCATTGAATCGGACTATAGTCTGATCCAGACTGAGTGTATTTGTGTTCTGAGTAGTGTGATTGAGTGACTGGGATCGAAGACTGCTGCTCCTGGGAAGAGCTGAAGAAAATAAGAGGGTAGACTCCCCCAGCGATGGAGGGTTGCCATGGAGACGAAGGCCACCTGCTCTGAGGGGCGGGGGGAAAGCCCCCCCCCCCCCCCCAAAACAAGGATTTAGCTTTTAGTAGGCGCTTTGTGTCCGCGCCCCTTGTCACCTCCCGTCTCGAGTCGGAGGCTTTTTATCACCCCGTAAACCCTCTTAATGCCCGGCCCTTTAGCCTTCATCATCTCCCTAGGCTTTGATTCATTTTTTTGCTCTAAATACGATGGATTAAGTTGTTTTGATTACCTCTCAAGGCCCTAACAAGTTAGAGCAAATTAACACGACCCTCTACCGCGTTTCTGAATTAGATTCACTGGCTTGTCTTAACAACTCATCTTGGAATATTTTATCTATCAAATAGTATTTGTACATAATATGTACACCGTGCCAGAACCACCCATGTAAAAGGGAAGACCTCGAAAAAAAAAAAGAAACAAAATGTATACATATTAATCGAAATTATTTAAAAATAAATGTTAGCCTGTTTTCTTTAGTGAAGTGTATCACGCTTATTTTCAAAGCTATGATGCTGGGACAAATTGCATTCCAAAGAAGAAGGTTCCCTCTATCTGAAACCATCAAAAGCTCAACATTTGTTTTTCCACCCATATGTATCCTTTCGTCGGGCATCATCCGATATATCAGAACGTTGTAGTATAAAACACTTAATCTGAAATTAGCATTGAATGTTAGATCAAGTTGTTTCTAAAGAGAGTTTAATATAGGGATGAAATGTCTGGTTTGCTGGTTGACGAACTCGTTCAATCGTTTCCATTTCTCAAGCACAAAGTTTTGAGGCCATAAAACAAAACCTCTGGCGGGTATTGTGTTAACAGACATATAGATACATGTCAATTTTCACGGGGGTCATTCCGTATATCTAACAGGTATGATCAATGAAGATTCGAAGATATTTGGCAAACTGGAATAACTGGCGGAACGGTACAACATGAGCAGAGATGGAAAGCAGCTAGTGTTCGACTATTTCAGGAAGGAAGGAAAAACTTTCTGTTGCAAAAAGAGTGACCACAAAAACGACATGTGTCTCCCCATAGTCTAGCAGCTAACGTCTTATAGTCTAGTAACTCATGAGGTAGAGACGGGTTTAAGTCAGACCTAAAGCAGGTTGTGTCTTTTCATTCCAGGACACGTTGGAGGATTCCCTGCTCCACTTTGCAGGATAAGGAAGTGTGGACACCTATAGATAGCCAGGAACTAATGGTCTAGATGTCTGTAAACAATTAAAGGAAAAATATGCCAAACTTATTTGGAGCCTTGGAAGCTCCTACATCGTTTCTTGGAACTTGAAAGCAAAGATCCTGCCGAAAGCAGCTTGTGTTGAACTGTACTCCGGGAAATATGGTCTTTATTCTTCCCAGAAAATCAATCCGCAACCGGGCACCCACAAACAAGAACGAAACAAAAACCTAATCATTCCTAGGACTTATTCAAAACTAAGTCATCCATCATTCATGAGCTTGTCCAAATGAATACTGTTCAGATTTTAAATGCCAGCCTGGTTAGAGATTTATGGTAAATAATTTATATGAAGGTACATTCAGGTAAATAAAACATTAAGCCAGTAGTTTTGTATGTCTTTGCGTTTTCAGAATAATTAGGGTATCTCGCGTTGAGAAGGTTGACTTCGACAGCTATACCTAAGTTGCCATATATGCTTTGAAGAGGTTAAAAAAAAAGGAATGTCAGCATTGCTGGCTAGAAAAATATATAATTCATAAAGAAAATAAGATAAGAGATTTTTCCCCCCTTAATGTAATCCAGAAAGTTGCTATATATCCATTCAAATTGTCTTTATCACTCTTTGTTTTCTATTTTAGATTCTATTCTTGGAATCTTCCGAACAATAAAACGCTTCATCTGTGAACCTACCCCAGAACCTGATTAGGTTCTCGTAGGAAGCAATCTTCTTCTTTTTTATTAATTTCTTGTTTCCAATGAGTGACTTATTGTAGCGACTGTAGAAGTAAATTAAGAACCCAAGAGTGCAACAGTGCGTCTATCCAGTAAGTGGTGCTCCATACTGGAAAAAGTGTCTAAATACACCTCCACCTTATTCTGAGGAGATTTTTAGCTTATATTCCAATTTATTTATTTATTTATTTATTTTTTTTTTGCTTTCAGGATATTTATTTTTATATATCTATGAAAATTGGTGTACAAGTTCATATTGATAAAGTTGACCTTCGCAGTCGATAACCCGAAGAGAGAATAAATCCAAAATTCTCAAAAGAATCAAAGATTCTTTTTCTTAAAGGTTGTGAGGGGTAAAACTATCTAATCAATAGAGCATTATCTCGAATACATGTTAATTTCATAAGTAAGCAACGCAAATAAAAAAATAGATTTCCAGCAAATCTCAGCTTGCAGCAACAACAGCAATGATCACCTTGTTGTTTTCGCCCACAAATGAAAGAAAACTTACCAAAATAATAGCCCAAGTTGAAGGAAGCCCAGTCAGTGGCGCTGCCTAGTGGAGACAACAATGACTAGTTACCTGTCTTCTGGGCCAACATCTCCCGCCCAGAGTAAACACTCCGCCGTTTTAGCCGCTTCGTCGGGCTCTCCTGTAGGATATTATTCCTCTGATGGGATTAGAGGATCCTGATTTGACGTGTCCAATATTCATAATCACTAGGGATTGAAACCACCAATTTTTCATTTCTTGGGTTTGAATATTTCGCTCATCACCAAAAAAAGTCCGACTCGCAGGAACTGCGTCATCTTAGCGCGGTTCAGTTTTTATCCCTAGTGTCATTTGGGAAGATTGAAATAAAAAAACGTTTTTATTTTGGTTCAACCTTTCCCCCGTAAACAAAGGGCCCGTTATCAAGGGGAAGCGTACCCTTATACCTGGAATGGCAGCCCAACTGCAACAAATAGTTATTTCAAATATCAAAATATTTCTATTTTTCTTGATATCTTCTATAGTAATACTAATTCTATAAATAAATGCAATTAAAAAAAAAAAAGCAACAACCCATTAAAATGTGAGCTAAACAACTACGAAAACCCGGTCAAAAGAACAAAACAAACACATTTGAAGTTTAAAGCACTTATTTCTCCGATTGAAAATTCCTAATCAAAAATTTCTTTAGAATCTTTTTTGTGGAGAATTTAGTAAGCTTTTGAATGGCAAACTTCCGCTCCCCAAGATTCTCAACCGCTTTAGAGATATTAAGGAAAATTTACAAAGTTACCAAAACTTTTCATGTCTATTAATAAAATATTTTATTCTAACCCTTCCTTAACTCCAAACGTAACCGAAATTTCAACATATTAGTTTTGATGAAAGTTGAACATGCAGAAAATGTTTCAACTGAATCCCATGATTCTAAGTACCCAAACCAAAATCGGTATTCAACAACTATTTTTCCCATTTTGTCGAAAACGGTTATAGATATCGCCTTGAAAATGGTTTCATTCGTTTTCCTTGGCCATAGGATTCTTGGCCAAGGAAAACGAATGAAACCAAAAGAGTACTTACAAGCATATGAACTCAAAAACGTAAGCGTTAGGATTTTTTTTGCACAAATTTCGCCCCAAACGCCATCTTCCAGTGAGTGGATTTTACTGGTTAACGAACTTGACCTTTCAAATTGGACGACGGATTTTTGTACCAATTTTCATCAAAATCGGACCATCAGGGAAGCCAGAAATCAGCGGACAGACAAATATATATATAAATATATATATCTACAATTTTGAACCACCGTTTGTTTCGGTCTCTAGGGGTTCTGAAACGCAAAATTTTCTAGTCGGCACTTCCGGATTGTTTCATGAGATCAACCTTATAAGCGGGGTTCCTCCCTAGGAAGGGAGGGAGGAACCGCGCTAAAAACTAATTTTAAAACTTTCGGGAAACACAATTTTAGGATCCAGAATTATCTTAAAGAATACAATTAGCTACCTCAGATTTGAGTAATGTTCTTTCTATGTGATACTCTGATACGTTTTTATAATGAAAGCCTTTAAAATATCCTTCTTGAATCTCAAGTAAGTTATTATTACTATACAAGTATGGACCCGGTAACTAACCCTTTTCTGAAACTATTTATTTTATATGCGCCCAGATAAGTCTATCAATTTTCCCCTTTCATTTTTTTGAATTTGATTTAAGTCAGTTTTTCTAATGGGAACTAATGTTTAAGAAATAATAATTCACCGACCACCTACTTAAATTCGACGATGAGGCTAAAGCTGATGGATTTAAAAGATAATGCCCTGAAGAGGCACCAAAAGAGTACGAAACGATCTAGAGAAGATAAATAAATATTGTGAAAGGGAATAGTGAATTATTATTGACCTTTCGCCTAATTCGAGAATTAATGCTTCATTTGCGAATTTTTCTATGACAGATTCTTGGTTAATTTCACTGAAATTCTTAAATTGATGAGGAGACCCGGTAGCCGTGAGGGTTAAGGCGTGAGCACTTAACACTCCGTGCGAAAGGTAGTGGGTTCGATTCCCACTAAGGGTGGTGGCTTTTCTTTAGAAAAAAGAAAAGGCATCACCCTTATCCTGGCTAGAAAAGGGTGGTAACCTATAGATAACCCGTCCTAAAATTCTTAGTTAATAATAAATGGACGTTAAAATTAAAATTAAATTGATGAATCCTTTCAATTTTTCCGTATTTTGTGTTTAAATATTTTGGGGAAGTTAAAAGATTGGTCACGTTTTGTGTTTTCTTCAACTAAATCTACCATTTCATTATTGGCAATTTGTTTTTGGGCAGTGTCTGATCTAAAATCACTAGATTATTAGCGAAATTTAAACTGCAACGTTAATATTGGTTCTAACACATTATTATCGATTTTTTTATATTCCATTTTTGAATTATGGTTTCCCAAAGTTAAAGAGCAATGGGGAAAGCCTGTCTCCACGTCTAACTCGAGTTTTATTTCAAATGGTTCCAAAAGGTCTCTCATAAATTTTATATTTGTTAATGTTTCCTTGAGAAATTTTAATATCCAAGCCTTGCTATTTTAAAATGAGCAACTGGAGAGATTCCTGGTAAATCGAAAGATCGTTTATTTATTTAAAAATTATTGTCTTGTTAATATGTTTTAATCGTGTTTTAGGACCATAAAGAACAGGGTTACTTTTGCCCGATCTTTATTTATTTTTGTCCAAAAATATAATAATAAACATAGTGATTACTTATGCATTTTTATTTATATTAAAGGACTTATTACATTTATAGGCTGGTGGCTATTACTCAAAATTTCAATTTTAGCATCTGACAGTACTTACACGCACACACGCGCGCGCGCGTGTGTGTATTGCCAACGAGACGGTCTAGTGATCTTTCTACAACTTGTCAACAGCAAATATGGTTGGTCGTCCACCAAAAATGGAGGAACAGCATTGTTTTGTCCTGTCCTGACCCTTAATCAGTTTTTTTAATTCTAAAAAGCTTTTATCGCCATAAGGATGTAGAAAGCCACGAAATGATTACCATATTAAAGATCCTCAGGGATATCCCTTGGAATATAACTACACAAGTTTGGAGATGTCATCACCAACCTCCTCTGAGAATATAGAGTCTAAAAAAGAATTATTTTATTTTACAGCTCTTGCAAAATTTTTAACCCTACTTAATATGCAAACATATTTAAATTAATATGAAACTATTTTTCTAAAAATGTGAAAGTAAATAAGACAATGGTTGTGCTACTATGAGACAAGAGAATGGCTGATAGTGGGGAATCGTTAGTAGGCCAGCTGATTAGAGGCTGGCCTGCCTTTGACATCGACCATTATCTGCTAACACTGTGTAAACATATACAGCCATGCATGTCACTCTCCAAGCCGCTCTATCACTCCTCTTATCAGATAATACCTAGATTTACCCGCCAAAACCATAATACTCTATAAACATTTCAATCATTTATTTAAAGTTACTTATACCTTTTGCGAATTCCTCATTATTTTGTGTTTAAAAATGTAATTACAATGCCGTCACGAAGAGCTCAATATCTAAGCAGATTCCTTAGGAAGGTGTTGAATTTACGATGCAATGCTGAATAATTTGCTAAGACTAACCCGCCATAAAGTAAAAATATAATGGTAACACATTTTAATGGTTTTGCTCTTTTATTTTTGTGATAATACGCTCACTAAATTATTTTTTATTTCTTTATATTTTTCTCGAGTAAATCCCAACTTTTAATAGACCTATTCTGCATTTTTTGACAATACATATTCCTCATTAGTCGGGGACCATGATATATAGTGAGTTTCGTCGCGAAGAAGTAAACAAAAAACCTGACTCTCATATTATCACATTTCCGTAACATTTTAGAGCGTTTTCGCCTCCCTCCTTAGAAGGGTTGGGTTGGGTTGGTAGTTTAAGTTTAAAAAACTGCTTTGTCATCTCCGCCCTACGTGTATAGTTAAATTGTGCGAGTTTAATGTTAGGATAGAGAGTGTTTTCAGTATTGTCTGTTTGAAACAGAGTTGTGTTTCTAAAATTGCATTTGTAAGAATCTTGGTTTGGAAAAAATTATTATTGCATAGATATAAGAACCAGATTCAGATGTCCGTAAGAAAGAACGAAAAACGCACATACAAAATGTATATATTCATTTTATTATTTTTTATATATTTCTTCTTTCCCCCCTTTTCTTTCTTTTATTTTTTTCCCCTCTTCTTTTGTTTATTCTTTTTTTGTATATATATTCGATAGTAAAGGAAGGAAACTCGTTTATGGCAAAATCCGGAATTACCGACTAGAAATTTTCACGTTTTAGAACCCATAGACCACGAAAATAACGGTGGTTCAACGTTTTATATATATAGTGTGTATAAAACTAGTTTTCCTTACTATTTTTCGGACTGGGGGTGGGAAAACAATGAATTCAGTTGACATTTTTCCGAAGATTTGATATTCATCCAAACTAATATATTTAAATTTTAGTTACATTTGGAGTTACGTATTAGAAAAGAATATATACTATTAACAGATATTTTCTGCTTAATGATCTCGAATACGATTGGGAAATTGCAGTAAAAAGACAGTAATCATTCCAAAAAATGACTAAATTGCCTAAAAAAAGGGTTCAGAAGTCATTTTCGATGAGACGATCCCATAACAAGAAATCGATGCTTTAAATTCGAAATTGTCGGTTTGGTTCTTGTAAACGGTTACATTGATAAGTAAGTTATTTATTGAGAAGCTTATTCTAATCATATTAATATATTCACGAATATATTAAAATAAACACATTACATATTCATAATATGGGAATTTGACATCTGTTATAACGCAGCTACGGTATTGTTTCTAGATAGAAACTTGCCTCTCCTTTTACGTTTCAAATATAAAAACAAAAGAACGTTCAACTTGCGGGAACTGTATCATCCTCATCCCTGGTGTAATCTGATAATAAATAATTATATTCTTATAAAGCAAATATCAAGAAAAAAATAATTTTAATTTTTTAAAGGGGGTGATGTTAGCTCAGGGGTAGAGCACTGGACTCATATGCTGCAGGACCTGAGTTCAAATCCCGAGAAAGCACTAAAGATTTTTTCTTCTAGTGTCTTCGTTCAAGGGTTGAATTCGGCCTCCCTGACCGTCCCTAGGCCAACCTAGCCTTTAATTAATTTAATAATGGGTACCTTGGTGCTAATGACTAGCAGTCGAAGCAGCAAGGGGGAAATCAGGCGGCCGGAGCATAGTACTGACAACACTATCTCCCTAGTGTGCCGTATGGTCATGAATCAGATACCTCTACAGTATCTGCCCCTCAGGGCCGTCGTGGCCTGTTACGGGACTGATTTATTTATAAAATCTTAGAGAGTAACAGGTAAAGAAGTAACTTTGATATATTAGAAAATATTCATTTTTCCAAAAGCCCGTCTTGTAGGAGTAAGAACATTTCTTAAATAGCTGGTTACGCCGCAATCCTGAAGAATAAGTGTAAAGTAACATTTATCTGCAAATACAATATCAACATGAAT